>JAODOY010000019.1:1504570-1531663 GCA_025399855.1 Forbesichthys papilliferus | reverse complement strand
GATCCCCCAGTCAGAGCTTGCTGATGTTGCTCGGGAAAGGGAAGTTTGGGGTCCCTTACTGAAGCTGCTGCCCCCGCAACCTGACTCCGGATAAGCGGGAGAAGATGGATGGATGGATGGATAGTAGATCACAATGAAGTACTGTACTGTAGAACACATTTCCCTGTAAAACTCAAACCATCTGAATAGTGCTGTATAATTCAATATCATGTACAGGAGCCACATCAGAGGGATTATGTGTCATTATGACCATGAAGGGGGAGTTGAAATTAATTAAGATGTGGGTCGGTGTGGGGAAACAGCATAATTGTAGTGTTTCATGTACTGTAGCCTACACAATAAATATGATTTGTTTTTTTAAAGCATTTCCAGGGCTGTATTGTCATTTATGGTGATTGTTAATAATTGGTCATCGCAGGTTATCAACTAGTTTATTTATTAATATATTCATTTTTGAAGCGTTTGGCTTTACAGCAGCAAGGATCATATAGCATTCTGTACAAAAAGCAAATGTTTCTTCTTGCATTTGACACAAACCCTCTGTGCACTTGGTTTATTTTAACTTAGAGCAGGGTCAACTGGGCAAAACTGCTGGCTTGAGCAATACTTAGGAGAGTTTAACACCTTTAAGTGCTCCACCTGCACAGGGTCGATGGTGGATAAATACAGTGTAATACTCGCCAGGCTTCAAACTCGAAAGTTTGTAAATATAGTATGGATAAATGCTTACAATGCACGATAGATCCTATAGTTTAGTGGTTGCAGTGTATGGATATACTGTAATCTGATAGATATAAAAGCGATGTTTGACGTACTGTACAGTAGACAGCACTGGTTTGCAGAAAAATTAAGATACGGTTTCTGTGTTTGAGGTTTTTTTAAAGGCTGTGTGCTGTATTAAGCATTACCCCACCTCTGCCTCAGTGAACATGCAGCAAAACAAACCATTCATTTTAAATATAATTTGAAACCCTCTCCAAAACTAAATAAAGAAACCATGAGATATATACAACATTACTGTAGCTTGATATGAAAAATCACACATTTCACATTAAACAATCCATATATGACTATTTGTGGTTTACGTTAGTGGGTGTGTTATTGAGTTATGTATAATTATATTCCATTTCAAAACTTTACGCTTGTTATTGAGTTACACGGGCATTTCACATAATGAAAAAGTATTTGGTTGCCTGATAGCTCGACGGCAAGCTAGCAGTCAGTATTCACTTAAAAACACGTCCAGAGATGTGGGCAATTGGGGGGTGAATCAAGGGCCTTTGCATGGGGACAGTTTTACCAACGGTTAAGCGGCCGTTAAAGCTGCCACAGCCATGGCTGCAAGGCCTATGTGACATCTTCCTAACTCCCTCTTTCCTCTGCTCTGAATCCGTTTTATGTGAGAGGTTTGTTCCAGAGACAGAGGAAGCACAGCACATTACAGCCTCCTTATTAGTCCATTACATCACTCAGCCCCTTAGGGAAGGCCGTGTTGGGGTTAATAATATCCGAAATATGAGGGAAAACAGGTAGAAGGATCCGCAAACGCAAAGGGGAGAGAAGAAATAGTCCTGGGTCAAGTTTCATCTTTAATAAACTAATAAATTTAAGCCCCACATTGTACTACTTCAGAAATGGAATTAAAGTATAAATTCCTCCCTTTTACCTTTTGATATGTTCTCTCATTAAGAAGGGGCTGAAACTACACCGCCTGCTGCTTGGTGCTCTCTGAGCAATTGCTCTTTTACAGTGTTGTGCTTTCAGGACAAGACTGTAATCAAAATCCTCAGCATTGCAATTAGATACAATGGCTTTCCCTATCCCTGTGTGGGCTTCTGACGAATACAGCACACAGGGAAAACGCAGGGTGAATATATTGTGCTTCCATTGAAGGAGGATGAATAATCCGGTACGCATTATGTGTGCACACTCCACAGACCACTGGCTGTGAATAGCCTTTGTTTTGTGTAATGGCATGAAATGATGCTTAAAAGTAATTACACAGCTGAACCTTAGCCTTGACCTTCAAAGGAAGAGCAGGGCTGATGGGGAAAATAAGTTTATGACAGACATGTGACATTAATGTATACCATGTACAGACAAAAACAATAACATATTTTTCAAATCTGATATAATTTCATAAAACCTCACATGGTTTAGATATAAGCAACTACAATACATGGAAGATAAGATGGAATCAGATTTATCATCAGAGAGCCCATTGTTTTATTTGACAGTGTATTATTAAATATATTAATTCAGAATGTCTGGATTCACTGAGCAACTTTCATTACATTTTTAACTTTCATGAGGATTTCCATTTGTGATACATATTACTACCTCAGAGAAAAAACACCCATTTGATTTTGTTGCATACAGTAGCTTTATAGAAAACACGTTTTTCTGGCTTGTTTAAGTTTTCTACAAGGTTTATTTTGTTTGTTGTCATGACCTTTATTACTGCTCTGACTGCTAACTGTGGTGGGGGTCTGTTTTGGGATCAGGTAATATTGGCTGGTCAATATGACTTTCTTTACACCAGTCATACAAACCTGAAAGGATAATCAAACACATGTGTGTATATGACGAGAGGAGAGAAGAGGTTGGGGTACAATTTCAACACAGTAGACCCCACTCAAATGCAAATAATTACAGGGAGAGAAAAAAAAATCATTTTAGCTGACATAATTAGTCCAGGGAGTTGCTGGGAAACTAAAGCACTGTGTGAGCAAAACAACCTGGTATTGTTCATGCCAGTGTCGGGTCATGACATTTAGTTAAGGTTAGGTTTGTGGTTTATGCAGCGAATGAGAGAATAGACAAGGAATTCCAGAAAATAAGTGAGATTTTCCTGGATGTATACTACAATGTGCCCAAAAATGTATACATCTATAACACATTGTAGTTTACTGTAAGTATTGCTATTATTGCTAGTCCATAATTCCGAAACAAAGCATGGAAAGCCACGTAGAACCACTGTAGACCACCTCAATCTACTACCACCATTGTACAATATATTAAACAGTGAATAATGAACCAATAATATACTTTTAAATAAAAGACCCAGCACACACTGCAAAACGAAATGCAAATTAATAAATTAATCTGAATTTGTTTGAACGTATTTTCAAACAAATTCAGATTAATTTATACATTTGCATTTCATTGTTTCTTTCTCTCCAAATTCTCTGCGAAGTGTTCGCTGTGATCCACTGAAAGCTTGAGGAAAGATCTAAGCAGTACGAGTGTTGGTGGGTTTGGGCTACAGTAAGTTGCGTACAGGTGGTAGGCTGGTGCAAAAATTCACATTTGTTTTAACAATGGGGGAACAGTCCAAACAGATATTTCTTGATGAAATGCAAGAACGGAAGCTCAGCAGTGAATTTATCTGTTGCAGGTCTGTGTCATTCCTCAGATTCTCACACAGGGGGATTTCAGCATCTGCAGTTTGGTAGGAAAGGGATGGGGGGTTAGGAATACCACCACCACCACCAAGGCTTGTATTTGTCTGCTTATTAGAGGAAGAGAGTAAACTTTGTGTTTTCCTTTATACTGAAGCAGCGAGTCCCACTCGCACTGTGAAACACAGCACCAGACACAGAGAGTGGCCTTTTGTTTTCATGTTTAATCTCCCTGCAGAAGAAACACACTTTCAGACTCTTCTGCTCCAACATTCAAAGCCTATCGCTGTGTCTGTCAGCAGAGTGCGTCTCGTCTCACAGAAAAGATCCACATTTCTCAAGGATGACTTTGTTTGTTTGGCTTAACATTTCAAATAATTGTAACAAACACTCGAATAGCTGCTGTCTGTCAAGGCACCATTCTGCCAGAGGTGTATTAGGAGTAAATGTGGCTGTGCGGACGGTTAACGGTAAAATTATTTAGTACCTCGAAGCAGGGTCAATGTTACACCTTAACACAGAAAACAGTCCATCAATCAAAACAAGAGACAAATACCTGACATTATTTCAAGATATACCCAACTGAACCCTGATTTCCTGAGCCTTTCGCCAGGATTACTTGACTTCCTTTATGAATAACACATCATCAGCACTCGTGAAGGTGAATGTTTGCTGCACGGACTCAGAGAACATTTAAGATCACCTTATCTGACGACATTAGACACGGACTTTACTCAGCTGGGTCTTGATTTGCGTTCCTTATCCCTGCAGAAATGCCATACGGTCGGGTAACGGGGAGCAAGCTGGAACCAATCCATAGCAGACATGGGCAGCCAGTATATGGGCAGGGACATGTTAGGGGTGGTCAAACATTACAGACGTGTCTCAGATAGAATTAAGCTAGGATGAGATGAGGCTTGATTGAGTGTTGATCTAAAACAGCTGCGAGCCTTGGACCGAGTCCACGTTAAACCATGAAAGACAGATTGGAGAATGGTCACAGACATATGTATGTGCACCACCGACCACACACACACACACACACACACAAATATTCACCTGCAGGTAAAAATTAAATACTTAGAGATGACATGCACAGAAAAAAATACACAACATAATTCTGCAATTAAAGGTGTGTGTGTGTGTGTGTGTGTGTGTGTGTGTGTGTGTGTGTGTGTGTGTGTGTGTGTGCGTGTGCAAACCACCTGAAACAAAGCAGAGCCATTCTTGGAGGTCTGTGTACAGAATTGGTAGCAGATGCCATATCTTTTCCATGAACACTGTGCAACGCGTTCTTCCGGCCGCCCACATGAACTCCCTTTTCCATTCACGCTCTTGTTAACATTGCTTCTCCCAGGACACGCGGCTTAATAGGGGGACGACACGCTTGGCAATCCTTTCCACATGAGTGTTTTATCTTTATTCACATGTGTGCACAGGGTCAGGGAGAGGCTGAGCGTGTTGGGTCTGCTGGACGTTTCATCCACGATAACCTCCAGACATTCAGAAGCCATCTTGGCACCTGGAAGACAACCGTGTGCAAGCCCGTGTGTCTCACTCGACCTGGAAAATGTAAACCGACAAGGCAAACAAACGGCAATTACGGACGCTGATAATGATAATTAAACATTGTTTCTGGCACTGCCACAATGCCACAGCTAATGAAGACCTTTCCGTTAATGAGAAGTAAAACATGATTACGGACAGAGGCGACAAGACTTCTGATCACTTGTCGCTGACAGCAGTGTTTGCGTGTGCGCGTACAGAGAGAATGCAGGATTGTCACCAGCAAGGTAAATCCCCTTGCTGCTTGTTAAAACTGATGTCAGTATGCTAGTCAAGACTGTGTACTGTTTCACTTCAGCATTGCCGCGTGATCAGATTATCATCACGGGAATGATACAGTGATTGTGTTTCTACTGCAATTTTTCAAAACAGTTGCCTCTGATGAATGGAATACTTATTCTTTATGCGTTTACATGGGCCTGTATTTCCACAACTTCTGCTTCATACATAGCTGGATGAAAGAAAAAAAAATAACGATCGACCGTGTCCAGTAAAGGGCATGGAATTGTGTTTTTGTTTTTAATACTGACAGATATCTGATCACGGTTACATCCGCAAAGGATGAAATGTTAGCTGGTGCAACATAAATAGTCATCATCTAACCAATTATCTCCACAAACAGAACGATACAAAATTACCGCTCTGACAAAGGCAGGTAAAGGGGAGAAAAATGGAAGAATGATTAAATCCTTTCTCGCACAGTTCCAAGGGCCACATAATTTTTCAGCCAAACTTCAGGCAATGTGTAGTGCCTATCGCTTGGACGGGAAAGCATTATATTAACAAATGATAGCAATTTTTTACAGTTCTGTAATGAGTGTACGCTTCAGCAGGGCACTTCAAGCTGAGGGTGGAAGTCAGCTTCATCCTCTAACTATGAAGGTAGGAAATACAAATGGGCTCCCTCCTATAATGAGATGGTAGAGTATCACATAGAGCTTTTAATCGTCCGTAACATGCTCTGTGGGAAGATAAAGCCAGATAACAAGCTAAGTGTTGGAGTTCAAAGGACTTCTTGCTGGGAGAATCACTCTATGATGTCAGGTATATATGCTGCCCTTTTCCCAAACAGACAACGGCGTCCGTGGCACTAAAGCCGTTGTCATTGGAAGGCATGTCTGAGTCATTACTTGCAAGTCTTCCGGGGAGTTCCGCTAGCGACGCACGCAGCTTCCGCCCGTAGCGTGGGCAACACATTAATGGAATACTGCAGCACTCAGCACTCAGCCAGTGAGTGGCACCCCATTGATTTCAAGGTGTACTATCGCCCATATATGGCTTTCTGAATAACCCTTTAAGGTGGAGGAAGAGTGCTCAGACAGACCACCATAAGAATGAAACTCCGTCTGGATAAATATTTCAACACTTGGACTTTCCTTATTGATTGGGGCAGTAATTTCCACACATGTCACCCCTGGGAGACAGGCACTAATGATGCTGGTTCCACCATGTCCAGCCAAGGCTTTCCCACAAAGACGTACTCCAAAGCCTCGGGCCTGTGAATTATGGGATGAAACATTAACAGCTTTAGAAAGTGTTGCGTGTGTTTCCTTTTCTCTCCGCCACGAACAAAGTCTGGTGTCTCTCATCCACAGGGCCCAGCAAGGGTAATGGCATCTTTGGTTTGACGCCAAACTGTCTGCAGGAAGATGTTCGAAAAGGTTTGGAACTTCCTGCCTTGCACTTGCTAAAGTTTAGAGTTGTTGGTTAGAAAGCCTAACCAACTTCGATAACTACAGTCGTTACAAACATTTTGACACGCATAAATGCCCATAAATGACACGTTGGTACAATACATCGCTTTTCCCATCTCCTCCTTGTCAAAATGGCAGTCGGACCTTCGCGGTGCACATTAACTCCATTGTTTCCTATTGTCTCACAGCCCACAGCCAGCCAGGACCGATACATTTGCCCAAAGCACTCCAACGACTTGTCACTTTCTCTGCCTCTGGCAGAGAAACCACTCTAAATCCCAGTTGTTTGTATGCATGTCGTTGTCCCTGCCCCTCTAAAAGGGAGCCGTATTGGATTCGTGTGTAACCCCATGGGCTCCATAAGGAGCAAAATATCTCATGAAGACACTAGCCACACGCTGCGCGGATAGTGCTTTAATATATGTTGCCTTCTCTGGCGTCCTCTGGGGTGATGAGGTGATGAGAGCTGCTTCCCCACCTGTGGGCCAACAGCAGACAATTTGTGCTAAGGCTGAGGCGATTCAGCAGCAGGAGAGCAGTGGAGAAGCAGATCCGCGTCAACTCACATGTGCTAATTACATCTCTGCTAAAGTGTACACGCCCTCCCCCCCCCCCCACGTTTGGCCTGGCGCCTCATGCCATCATCATAATGAGAACATAACTTTTTATTCTGAATACCTAAATATCTTCTTAAGTGATCGATAATGTGCATCATCATAAATCACGTTGGGGATTGCCAGAAATTATTCCAGAAGTCAATATCGTGTGCCGCGGAACACTGTTGAGAGCGACTAATGGTGAGATATAGATGCCTTTGGGGAGATATGAGGGATATTCATGCATATGTATTGCGCTAAGTTTCTCACCCCCCGAGCAGGAGTGAGACCTGGTTTGGCACTCGGCAGGCACTTCTGGGGCCGCCGTGTGGCATTAAGCCCAGCAGGAAGAGCTGTGTTACGGGCGTCTGGCGGTGAGGCTGGCCGTGAATGCTTCATTAATTCTTAACGCAATTAAGCTGGCGTAGAGAAGAGAAATTAACAGAGCTCCTTATTTAGCAGACAGAGAAGCACTTTAAAAAAAAAAGGGCCAGTAATACCGTGATTACTCAGATTTGAGGGAAATTATTCACAAAGAGGCCACATGGGAAGCCAAGGAACCATGTTCTGCTGAAACGCTTTGCAGGCATTTCAGAAAAGTTTCCTTTTTTTAATTTATTTTTTGTTTTGTTTTTGTTTCCTTCATTTTTTTACCTAGCTTTGATCAGTGCCTAAACAGTGAAGGCTGAATACACTTGGCGTTTTTTCCGTGGCTCTTGTTGTTGCCCTGTTTGCGAGGCTCTTGAGGAAATAGGCAGGAGAGTTGCTGTGTGGCTAATCAAGTAATAAATAGCCTGTGCTCCGTGATGGTTTCTAAAGGCTGGTGCAATGTGGCCATCCTCTCGGGTGGCTCCACATGCGATCAGCTACAATCATTACTTGCTCGTCGGAGTTGAACAGGGATTACCCCACAGAAACTCCTGGGCTGAATGGTGTGAATAATAAAAGGAAAAGAAACTCTACAGCAAATGCTTGTTATAGACTTTAGTGGTCAACTCAGCGCAAATATTTAGGTAGGAAAAAATGTGTGCGTGTGTGTGTGCATGCATACCCAAGATAATGTTTTGCTCGCTTCTCCTTTGAATTTCCTCTAGCACTGTTTGATAAAACATTATTTAACCCTTTAATTTCATTGATTCGCAACAGTACAAAAACACTGCCACCAAATGAAATGCTCTGGATCTTTCACAACTTTCACAAAATACATATTACAAGGGTTGTATGTGAAGTAAGGACAACTCCATATTTATTTGTATTGCTTGATGAAACAAAAAAAGAAAAGAAAAGAAATCATCAATTGTGAAGCAGCCCGAGAGACGGGCAATTTCTGCTCCTTAGTATGCACATCGTATTGGGATGGACTTGGGAATACAGCTGTGGAAGCACCTGCAGGTTCATTTGCAAGCTAGCATTCAAATTCTCTGAGGAATCATTTCAAACTCCTGATTGGACACCTGTCAGCTCTCTGGATCCACCGCACATTATTAAATTGTAGCTAATGATTGGTAAATTTCAGGCAATCACATGGATTGACAAGAAGACTCCATAAAGAGAGAAATTTGTGTCAGCGCTGCGGAGGAGAGGCTAAAGCTCACTAAATTAGTGTCTGTGCGGATAATATATTTGATCCTGATTAGCGCATGCAGGATGTCAGCATATTTTGAGAAATGCTGACAACAAGCAGAACATCGTCTAAGTGCAGTCAAAAGTTTTTGTATGTGCAAGTATTACATGGGCAGAAGGAAAATATTTGTGTGAGACAGACAGACTGTGTGTGTGTGTGTGTGTGTGTGTGTGTGTGTGTGTGTGTGTGTGTGTGTGTTTGTCTTGTGCAGGGCATTTCCCAATGCATGTGCTATGGTTGCATGCAAACGTGTGTGTGAGAGTGATAGGGAGTGTGTGTGTGTGTGTGTGTGTGTGTGTGTGTGCATCTTTGTGTTTGTGATTGTGTATTTTTGCCTGTGTGATCGTGTATCTTTGCCTGTGTGATCGTGCATCTTTGCGTGTGCGATTATGTATCTGCGTGTGTGTGTGTGTGGGTGTGTGTGTGTGTGATAGCGTGCATGTGTGTATCCTCCTGTCCCAGAGGGAGGGTGCAGAATAACAGGCCCTGTTTGACAGGCTGGGACGCTGAGAGCTGTCAAAGCCCTCGCCAGGCCTGGGATGAGCAGCGAGAGAGGGGGAGAGGGCGAGCAAGCGATGGGAGGAAAAAGGGTGTATTGGGGGATTGGTGTGTTTAGACTAATAGGAGGCCAGTGTTCGGCTTCTCTCTCCAGCAAGAACAGACAGTTGAAATCTCTGGGCAGTTAGCACAGCGCTGCCTCTCAAAGATTTCCTGTCAGATCATGTCTATAAGAGCCGGAAGAGATTCTCAATAGCAAAGGAAAGGAAAAAAGGGGATAAGCAGAAGGGTAGGGAAAAACAATACCTGACAAAATTGGCCACCTTCATGAGAACTGAGGAGTCTGAATGTACTTCTTAAGATTTGTTGTGGGAAGGCACCCATTTAGACGCACAGACTAATTTAATGTTCAACATTCTGTGTTTCAAACAATGCTAGGTCCAGACTCGGCAAACTGGAGGAATGCTGGGATCAGTGTAGATTAGCAGGTATCCATATATAGGTTCTGTCATGTTTAGATTCAACACAGCTTGCCGCAACGATTGCCTGCTTTATTTTAATAAAGTTTTAAATTTGGTTTAAGGGTTGATTGAGCAAAGGGGAGCATGTTTTTTATACATCACTTCATGTAGGATGACCTATTTCTTTAAATACATACAATTATTATTTAAAAAGGAATTTTCCAAGGTGTCCTAATAAGTACTTATATTACAATTTGTTTGGATATCTGAACTATCTGTGTGACATAAAAAAATGTAGGGAATCAAAAGCAGGTCAAAAACCTGTCATGCCACTGAATAAAACTAATGAACGTAAACAATATTGTACAAATTGTTATTCTAAGTTGTCAACAAAGCAATGTACTTTAATGTCATTACATAATATTTTATATAACTAAAAATATTTTGTGCATATTATTATATACATTTTTTTTTTACAGAATACAGTAAAACAGTCAACAACAAATGGGACAGTTCATTGCCAAGAATAAAATGTGGTTCTTATTGTAAGAATTGACAAATGTTGTCGTTTTGTCAGTACAGATATTATCTTACATATCTCCGATCTGCAATAAAGCATTTGGAGATGTAAACAGAGAATTTAAGTGCTGTCTACAAATATCAATAACGCAATGAGGAGGTGGATCTACCTGACAATTAAGCAGGAAGTAGCAAGCTGAGCAGTCTATTTAGACGTTATGAAGTTATATTTATCACCTTGCTTCAACCCTCCAATATTCCATGTGAAATTGCTCTTTTGTGTTAAAGATTTTTTATTTATTTTATTTTATTATTATACTGGTCTTTTCACAGCATGTAAACATGTTTACAAAATATTCATGTTTAATTGAGAGACAAAGACAACGGTGATCTGTTAGTCCATAATGTTTTTTCTAAATATTTAATTGCATCCCCCCGCTATGTAAATGATTGTACATTTAAATATCAATATAGCACATGCTTATTAGAACATTACTACTATATGTGTACAAAAGATACTTTGTACACAAACTCTTCTTTTGTTGAAGAGTAAATTAGGTATTGTGGAGAGCCGGGATTCCAGAAGTAAAATAACACTTGCATTTCAAACAATTGTGCAATGCCACAGTAAAATGCTAATATTATCATAAATTGCTAATTAGATGTTTTATCTCCACAATTATTAAATCTGTAGTTTTGTGCAACAAACTAGGAAGTTCTTTCACTACGCATCCTACATCACATGGAAATATTGATTTCTACCTTTTGATGAACAGATGAGCGTTAATTCAGGCTGAATAAGGAATGAAAGGGATTGCTGTCAGATACTCTTTACAGGATACAGACAAATGCACTTTAGCGAATTAGCAAAGCCTATGCAGAAGATAATACAGTAGCACCCCACATAATGTGTTTAGCCCATGGTCTGTAGCACTGACGTTTTGCTTTACCATGGTCACAATTGAAGAAAAAAAAATATTTTACTGGACAGCTTGTGGAAGATGAGAAAGAAAAGCATTATTTATGCTGGATGTTCTTTTTTTACTCCTTGGTAGTTTCAACTTCTCAGCTAAAATATAAATAATATATAAAAAATTAAACTAATTCTAAATTCCATGATACAAGCATGGAACGCATACTACGCTAGGAAGCAGTACAGTAAGTGAGTTCAATGGGCAGTTACAATCATTTACTTCTATTCACTTCTTTTCTCGTCAGTCACAAAATGATATGAAATGATAACTGCAGTGAAGGCAGCCATGAAGATAAACTCCGTGATACAGGGAACAATTAACACATTGACCCATAATGCTGACCGTATTTTCAGCTTGGCAGTTGGCACACGCTTGCTCTTGGTTGTCAAATACTATGCTTTCTATTAGGATATAGGAATGCATCTATGCTTATTGAATTGTTGTGGGGGACCCTTGCTTTGGGGGGTTAATAGTACAATTTACCCTGGACTGCCTGTGATCTGTTTGGTGAGCCTTGTCAGCCTGAAGCATTTGTCGGTGTTCCTCTCTGTTAAGTGGGAAGATGCGGGGAGTTCCAGAAAGTTCCAGAATTATTCCATTATTTAAGTTTAGTTAATATGAATCGATCATCTGCTTGCTAGCATTGATCTGGTCCTTAATTAAAACAAATATTCTTGCGTGGTAAATGTGGCATTCCCCTTTTAATAATACTTGTGATAGTCTAGTCTGTGTTAGAAAATACAGATTTAAGCTGGACTCGCCACACTCCTCCACACAAGTCTAAATCTTAAATCCAACACGCTAGACTAAACTAATATTCCTTTACAAGTTGTAGGCGCACATCACATTTACATACAGTAGGCACCCTCGAGAAACAAGATATAATACAGGCCCCGTGCCGCCGCGTGCCATCGTGTGGCATGACTATCGTTTGATTTCTAGCTTCTGTTGATGCCATCACATGGCGCTCATGTTTCCACCTGACAGTTTATTGTGGCGATGCAACCTGCTTCACTGCACCTCCGTTGCCTCATTATACCTCAGGTGTCATTGGAAGCATGAATACAACAGTAACGTTTTCAGCACATGATGGCATCAGGTATAATGAGGTTTATATTTAGCTGTTTGTCATGCAGTGCCATGCCCAGGGTCTCAGCACTAGCTGCCATGTGTCAAAATATACGTAGAAGGCATTGTTAACTCAATATATACAGTGGACTTTGTACAGTACATAGAGTACATTGTATATCGCCATCATATACAATCCACATTTAGTTGTCAACTATCTATTTTATGTTTTATTATGATGGCTCACTTATTCCATGATCAATCATATCATATTGACTGACTGGTCCTCACAGTGAGTGGCATCTATCCGTCACCTCTATGTTGGGCGACTACACCAACAGTCACAATGTTGGACACTGGGAAAGGGCTCACTATCCCCACCCACCACTCAGGCTGTTTGGCCTCCACACCTGGCTGCAGGGTTACTGGGCTACCACTGGCCTCTTTTACTCTATGTTAACGACCTTGACCTGCTCTGGGCAAACCCATCCTTTTCAAATATGACAGCCTCCACCCAAACATGTTGTCTGGATATGGACTCTGGAGAGACCCACTCACAGGAGTCTCATACACCTCAACCAACTACTGTACACGTAGAGGTTTTCAAGCAGGGTACATTACTTCAAACACTTGCCTATTTTACATCTTTAGCTAATTAGTTCACCTGTTGTTAAATTGTAAACATTGTGTTAGTTTAAGTCAAACAAGGTTTTGTCAAGAGTTACGGCCAAATATGTTTCATTACTTTGTCATAGAGTAAGCCTGCTGCACTGCTAGTAAATATTATGAACACTATTACATATTTTAACCTCACGCAAGTGGTACGTACAAGTGCCTGCTCTGGCTTCAACTACATTCAATGAGCATTTAGCACAGAGTAGCTGATCTCTCTCTTTTATTCCACACCTGTTTATAAATATGTCCTTGATGTTGTTGCTACCCACAGTACAAGTACAATAAATCAGCTAAAGGAACAGCCCTGCCTAAGTATTCCATCCAAATATTACAAGAGAGTGAAGAGAGCTAACAGAAATGGAAGAAAATCATAGACTGACGAACATGTCGTTAAAAAGCCTTCTGCTCTCATTTAATAATAGCAATAGAATAACAATATTCCAGTTATATTTAAGGTGATAACTACTATCATTATCTTTCATTCTAAAGATGCTTTCTCAAATTTTTACCAATATAAGTAAGCAGGAGCTACAGAACACACCCCATCCAATTTCTATCAAAGGTTTTAGAGATACAGATGATGCCCAATTTACTGAGGTAATATGTCTAATATCTTTGCACTGAACAGAAACTGCTCTCCTCAAGGTGACACACAATATTTTAGCTGACAGGAGAACATGATGTATGATGCACATCAGCCTTTTATATAGTAGACCATGCCGTTTTATCTGACTGTTTATACCTGAGTTAGCGCAAAGGATACTGCACAGTTGGTATTCATCAGAGAGAGTGTTTGCGGTCATGTTCTACAAATGGACTGTCCTTTGAGGTACCAACATGCAGCCTCTTGGCCACATTATTCATAGACACAGTGTATAATTCCATTGCTATGCGGATGACACACAGTTATACCTTCCGTCATTATGCCCATATAAGGACATCTTGGTCTAAGTGTTTTTTCCTGAGAAAAATGAATGGCATTTTCAATATTCTTCACTACCACGGTCTGTAATTAACTCTTATGTTGAAAACTTACCGTTTTTTTTAAAGGCACATATTCCCACTGGAAATTATCGGTGTTTCCACATTTTGAGACTGCTAAATAGTCAAAGTAAGCATTTTGTTATTGCTCCAGCACATATAAAATACGTCTCCTGGTGCAGGATCACTCAGCGGGAAATGTAAAAGGCCAGGCTAAAATAAGTATACAATAATTTATTTATAATATTGGCACTATTAAAACACCTATACAATATTACATATTACAATTATTAGCTTGCACAAAGTTTCGAAGTGATAGGATAACTTGCTGTTAGAAACGAAAAGGTACAAGTCGAACTATGACGCGTGTAATCCGCACCGGTAGACTTTTTACTTGTGCAGTTAGCAAACAGCATATATCTTCTGGCATGAGTGAAATGTCATTCTCTTGTCTCCAACATGATCAGACTGCAGCTGCTATAAAACAGGCATAAGGTTGCTTTTTGGGCACGCTGCCAGGAAGAAGAGACCAGCTGAGTTAGTGGATTCACATCTCATAACCTGCCTTTATATTACCTTTATTACCAATCTCTATGGTATTTTTTACTTAAGACGTTTTGAGTATATTTTACATTTTTTATAGTAATAAGTAATTATAATGTAATAAAAACGTATTTATTTTTTCAGAGGCGCTATAACTAAAGTGTGCAATTATTCGATTTCAGTTGAAAAGTAGTGTCTAACGTAGGAACGTAACGAGCGAGGAATCCCCTCATCATGTTTCACACCTGCCTATCTGTGAGGAGCCTCACGGCAGCTCTTTGCTACATAGGGGTGGCATCATATTGTAGGTGGGTAACTGCACTATCAGTCCAAGGCCTCCTTTCATCAGCTAAACACCAGCCCACTGCTGTCCTTTGAGCAGTATTGAAATAGACCAGGGAGGAGAATGTCTCATGGCTGGTATGATTGTGCTTGCACACAATGTTATCATCCGGACACAGTTTTGTCGAACATTTAAAGAAGGAGAAAACAAATATTCTGCTGGATCTTTGGCTGTGCCGGCCTGTAAGGCAGCTGTTGGAAGACACACCACCTGGTGAGCAGCTTTGAAGTACACTTTGAGGATTCAATTATTCATCCAGGATGCAATGTGTATCCAGACTAGAGGAGATATTGTGTGTGTGTAGACGCCAGTCCGGTGTATTTCAGCGTACCCGACTACACGAAATGCATCATTTACAGGAGCGATAGCTCTGTATTCTAGATGCTTAGCAGCTAAGCCTTCCATCACATCAGAATGAACAGTGGCATTGTCAGGAGTCATTGTAAGACAGGTTCATTGGCCTGGACTGTGTCAAAAGCTTTAAGAACTGTGGCCCTTTCCGACATGCTGTCAGCAGGACGTCACAGATTTGAAAATGTTTATACCCACCAGGATCACTTGAGTTACAAGGGAATAACTGCCTGTGTTAATTTACCGAAGTAGGGCATACACCCCCGTCTGAGCAATAACACAAAAAACAAATAAAGTCACCAAACATTTGAGTTTGAATCCATTTGCACTTTGGAGATAGACTTGTGTGTTTAAAAAGGGTGTGATGCTTGGAGCAGAAAAAGCAATTTAGATGTTATTCATAATGTGGATGATTGACAGAAAATAAAAAAATGGGTCTGGCCTGTGACAGGAGGGTCCTCTGGAAAACCATTATGTAGTTATTGAATATGTGTGCCCGTCACTGTTTGTTTATTTCTCTGTCAGTAAAACATGCATGGTGCACGTTAGACTATCTTGCATCAAACAACTGACTCTGATGGCTAGTCACACACTGTTATCATAACTAAACTGTCAATGTGTCAACTATGTAGTTTAATTAAGTCCTTGTTACTGTATGCTGTATAAATGGCATAAATAAATACATACATAAATAAACAGTACTGCTGACCACCACAACACAGGAAATACAGATCCCTGTTCTAATGTTCACACATGCATTGCTGAATGAGCAAACAGAGATCACCTCTCCCTTCTTATAATCTGAAGTAATTTCATGTAATTGATTTCTTATTTCTTATTTCTTATTAAATATTGATTGACAAAACTTTTATTAGTTAACTGTTGCAAAAGAACAATAAACAATGACTGTGTTTGAGAAAATTACCATACGGAACAATTCTATAACATTTAAATATATTATGTGAACTGTACATAACTGTTATTGCCCCAAAGGTTTATCTGGTGCCATGGGACCTATTAACACTTGCAATAAAATATGCTTTCATGTGTACAGTAGTGTCACCAGGGAGAAAAACATAAAATGGCCCTAAAGGCCTGCATGCTATAGAAAACTGAATCCTGTGGTTTTATAATAATTGTTTAACCTGGTAAACCTGAATACATGCTCAACATTACTGTACATGACTGTAAGATATAAAGCATCTCCATTTTCTTGGCAAGGAAATGTGTGAAGCAATATCTAATATGTGCAACAGTAGCATTTTAGCATGTTCATCCTTTAAATTATTATTATTATTATTATTATTATAGAGAGTACAGCTTATTAATTATTAAAGTTGTAAATGTTATTGCATAGTTTTTCTTTTTGTCCATCTTGTGACATGAAAGACATGAGTGTGGGTGAACCTGTTAATCTAAGACGTCTGAGGCTAAAATAGACAGCCTCAACTCTCTTATTAGCTGGCTTTACACATTAAACATCTAGTTTACATTACATATTTCAAAGTGTACACAATGGGCACATTATACTGCATCAATATCATTTTACTTTTGAACACTCTCCAATGCCCCTCTTAGAAAAAAAAAGAAAAAAAAAGAACAGAGGTTGGAAAAAGAGCTTCCTGTTCCTCAGCCTCGTCAGCTTTGGACACCTTACAACAGCGTTTTATATTGAAAGAACTTGTCCCTCTGCGTATTTCTAAATCATTGATGACGGACTTTGAGGCTGATTCCTTGACCCGTCGCTGTGTCTAAATTAGTTGTGGTTAATTGTTGCTATACTTATGTTCATTTAACTAAGTTACCTGTATTTTATGTATTGTATTGTATTGTGCAATTGTTTTTGTATATGACTTGCTGCTCCCTATCTTGGCTAGGGTGCACTTTAAAAAGAGATCTAATCAATTCTAATCAATCCCTTCCTGGTTAAATGGTTTAGAATTTCAAATAGGCATAGCAGAATTATAACCCTTTTAATATAGCACTATAAAGAAGAAAAATAAATTAATTAATTAAAAAAATTTAAAAATTACAAATTAAAAATAAATGTAAAAGTATGCATGGCTGATTATTTATTTGATGTATAGACATATCTTAAGATAATTGAAGAGCAAAGGTTAAATATTGAGCCCAATTATTGTTAGATGAAGTGCAGCTTTGGACTAAAAATATCTGTATGATTTAGTCCAGTTTTAGTAATGAAATCAGACAGTAACTCAAAGTGAACCATAGTTGGCTGACAGCACTTTAGTTGTTGTTTTTGGGGAAGGGCCACTGGCACCCCTGAATCACAAAAGGAGATGACTATAGCACCTCTTGGCTGCTGTTCCAGAATCTAGCTGCTCCTGGGAACATTCGTCCTCTAATGACTTTTATGGGATGGGATGGAGACGTGAGGCACCATATGTTTTGAGCTTCCTGCAACGCTTCCTAGTAAAGAGGAAATAATTCAACTTGTCACATCTGCTCACAGGCGAGTCCAAAAGGATTTATCACTAATTCAAGCGCTTTCTAAACTGTTCGAATATTAACTTTGAGGGCTTTACTTTCCACCATAAGCTTCTTCTGCAGTATTTACCACAGAGGGTTGTTGTTCATGGGAATGGCAGTTGATTTTAATGGGAAAGATCGGGTCTGGAATGACTGGACTTGCTAGGTCAGTCTCAGTGACAACGTCTGGGTCTGCAAAGTGAAATATTAGAAATAATGTCTCATGAACTTCCGTGCATTTTTTTCCTCTTACACACACACACCCACACACACACGCATGCATGCGCACGCACACACACACACACACAGTGATATGAATACATGCACTGTATGCACACAAAAGCAAACTTATTAAACATGTAAATACAAAGATTTAGGTAATTTGCATTATATTTAGTATTTAAACTTCCATGTTGTTAGCTGTTGTTTTTTAAAAACTTTTCAACCAATTTCCATTGCTAATTATGACTGGGCTTTAGTTCTCTACCCTGTGAAACAAACAACATAACAAGAAAAGATTTTCAGCCAATGTTTCGCTAGGATCAAAGGTTAACAATCCAATAGGAAGTATTTGTCTGCTTCTTCACTTAAATAATACCGCACAGCATGCACTCTCACTTTGCCTGCGCTCTCATGAGGGTTATTTTGTACAGAAACTACATTCATTGACTAATAATTGCTCTGTTCCAACGTTTGTTTGGTGACCTTGTGGTTAGAGTGCCATCCCTGAGGTAAACAGTCTTGAGATTAAAGCCACACTTCTGTCTGCCAAAATGCAGTAAGAGGCCTTCAAGCTTGTAAAGCAGTTTGTAAGACTCATGTTGTCACCTTAATTTTAAAATATGCTGCTTGCGGTACATTTAAGACATGGGGAGGCAAAGACAGACCTTCACAAATCCTGGTCTAAATAAAGCAATAACAACTGTATAAAAATTTATTATTTAAAATACTGTATCTTTGTTGGCAATATAATGATACAGCTCATTCGTTTCAAATTAGATACTGTAGATTAATGCAATATAGTCAATGGGGCCTTCTCTGGTGCAAAACTGCTTACAATGAGAACCTTCGAGACTATTTAGAAATTGGTAATTTAGAAGATGTTTTTATCCAGTGCTACTTACAGTGAATACAAATATTAAGTATTAAGGAGCCGTACAACATGAGATCAGTTTGAAATCATGACGTCCAGTTTCTAATTACAGTTACCTGCACCTGTGGAATGTAGCATACTGAAGCTATAGCGAAAAGTTCAGTCAGGAAGACTACTTGCACACGTTCTGGATAAGGATTACATTATCCTGCCCTTGTTCAAGCTATACCAGTTAATTCAATAAATGAACTGGTTGTTAACTGGTAAATTATTCAATAAAGTTTAGCATGTCTGATTCCTTTAGAGGGATTTTAATATCACGTCCTTTGAGGTAATCCAATTTCCGGTGCAGAAGCGCCTTAGCCTTAAATCTGACATGCCAGACAGATGTCCATCTGGGGAGAGCATTGAAACTGTTTGTAAAAGGCAGGCACTTTCAAAAAATACTTGGCATTTGATTGATTGAGCCATCTGGTCCTTTTGCTTTCGGCAAATCTAAACCACGCCGCACACATAAACCGAGCCCGTGTAGCTATCAATACAATGCTGATTGGTCAGTTCAGTTGCCACTCGGACACATTTGCAAAGTTGTCTAGGCTTTCCAGACTGGTAATCGCTGCAAATTTAAAGTGAAGCTATCGAGAACAGGATGGTCTCACGAGGCTACCTTAGCTTGGCTCCGCCTGACTATTGCTCTCAGCTAAAGTATCACTAGATTATAGTCGCATTATAACGTAAAACGCATTAGCGTTTTCATAGCTTAGCTAAGTGAAATGACATAGAAGCCGAGCATGTTCAGAACTAGATGAGGCGCTAGACGAGCAACATATATTTGTTGAAGGCTTTCCAATAGTTTTAAAATAAACCAGAGGTCTACACCCAGTAGGACGCAACAACTGTTAACATTTCCCAATGGAGCGTGTCCACTCCATATTCACCAACTGAATTTTCTGGTTACACCAGGCTAGAAGTTCCTGCTTGCTGGACAGATACCTTCCCAAATCTAATAAAATAAGATTTCAGCAAGTCTTTAGAACATACTCGGTGCATGCTGTACTGCATGTTCCTGATTCAAGGCTAACCAGCACCTTCAGTGTCTAATTCTGGCTCCCTGCTTACTGAACTCAACATAACCTGGCTGGCCATTGAAGGCACATTTTAAATCCTTAAAATGTTACCCTATAGCACGCTTAACTCTGCCATTCCCTGAATGCTAAACATTGCATCAAATGAAAATGTATTTGCATTCCTGAAGAGCATCCTGAATACGTTCTAGTGGCTTTTAGTATTCTACAAGACATTATCTTTTCTGTTCCCAGAAAGAAGGCAAAAGCTAGATTCCTCTCTACTGTACCTCTGATCGGAGACCTCAATCTAAAGAACAGAAAAATATATAGAAACACCCGACAGCCTACATTCTACCTCCCACAATCTTCTTGCTTGAAGATTCCGTGGATCACTGACAGTCATCCAGGAATTCAGCGAACCTGATAGTTGCCTTCATAACTGGATGGAAGTGGATGATACTTACCTACTGGCCTGGTGTGATAGCCACAGGGGGACAGGCTGATGTCAGTGTCTGCAAGACCTTGCAAATTTGCTCAGGGCTGCCCAGGAGGCTGCCGACACTGATATCCATCAGAGAGGCCACCTTCAATGATGCCTATAGGAAATTGCAACAGCCTTGGTGGAGTGGCATCTTATGTCAAGGGTGCCAGTCTAACTGATTGAATGTGGGCCCTCTCTCTGGCCTCATCACCCAATGAGAGTGCCTCTGTCTTGATAGGCCCCTTGATTTACCAGCAAACACTGATCAGGGCTACTTTGTATTCCTGATTTAGTGCATCAGTGGTTGTACCAGGCATAACAGATGTGCCAAACGACAGTAGCAAATACACCTGACGGTGATAAAACCTCTGGCAGGAATGATACATTGGGCCAGGGATAGACATGTGAGCCAATATAATATATTGCCTATACAGTGAGTGCATACACTGTAGACACAATATTAGCTAATAAACACCATGCAAAGCCACGGGTGGGTGTTCCCTAACTGGGTACTATTGCAAAAATGCAGGTTCATTCTCAAAGTGTAACAGCTCTGAGCCTGACTCCACCCACTACAACCAAATGCATCAAGGAGCTGAGTGAGGGGAGGGGCTGAGAGGGGGACCCCATTAACGTTATCATTTGAATTTGATGACGTATGAGCTACCGATGAAAACCAGCCAGGTCCCGGGGTGACTTTTAACAGATATGATATGTAGGTCCGTTTTCAGCACGTAAAATTTTTATAAAAATGGGAATTTTGTCAATATTAACACAAGCATGAATGTGTCTCATCACAGGTCAGACCCATTACTTACTGTAGTTCACAGATAAAAAAAATGCATATTTTAAGGTGCAGTTACACTTTAATTATACTGTAACCACCTGTAAAAGTGTATTTATATTATATTAACTGAACATCACCCAAAACAATAATACTGAAAATCTGCAAAACACAGGTTTTTATTCACAACCAAATGAAAACTGCTGCAAAGGTGCAGGTGCACCACAGTAAAACACAGGGTTGTATTAACCAACAGAAAACCACTCCAAAAACATATGTGTATATTTACCAACAACTTAGTTACTACAACCAAATACTGTACTGTGCTGTCAGATATAAACATTTATACAAACCTCTGAGCATTGGGGGCTGTCCAAAACAAGTAAAAATACCAAATCAATAAGGTGAAAACGCTTTGATTCAAGGAAAATAAAGCAAGCCACAAGCCAACACTAATAATAGCTGAATAACACTAATAATGAGCCCGGTCAGGTGAATGAAAAGAGGCTAATGCCCTGTGGGGCTAATGCTTGATGTAGCCTGACTATGGCTAGATCCCCCTGGAAGTGGCCTACTAGGCTCATTCTCACCAGGCCTGGGCTGGGTCTCCCAGGCCCCAAACCTGCTGGCCTCTTGCGGTACACCTCTGGCTTGTCTGATGCCGCCTTTCCAGAGCCTGCTTGTGGGCCAGAAAGTCTGTCCAGCACAACCAACATCTCCAAAGGGCCTGCCTGGAACCATCCAACATTGGGGCCTGGCCAGCCAAACCAGTTGGCCTCCTTACTCTATAGTGATCAGCCCGAATGCCTGCAGTGCAGCTCCTGTCTCTCATGGTCAGACTGAAACACCTTGGATTGGACAAGCAAGAACACTGAGAGGGGGTTTTCTATCCGCTCTTGGACCCGCTGTGCCTCGGGCAACGGGCCCAACCCTTCAGGCCCTCATCCGAAGACAAGATGAGGGATGCCACAAACTGGCATAGGCTCAAGCCTGTGATCAGTTGCTATGATGTTCCTCATAGCAGAGTGAGTAGCCATAAATGTGCGTGTAGGTGGGCGTACATGAAACTAGATGGGCAATAACAATTTGTCTAATAGGCCTATTACAATTACAATGTAGCCTAGTAGGCTATTTGTGCAAGTAGGCTACAAGCCTATGATATTACAATTTGTGTGATCACTGCCAGCTTTGTAATTACACAGGCCAACAATTTAATGCCGGTAGCCTACTGTTCCTTAACAATAGCCTATGTTTGTGATTTTAGCACATTGAACATTATTTCGTGAAGTTCATCAGTGTTGAACTCTAGTCTATACGATATTATCCAAAATTGTTTCACCACAGGAAGCTAATGTTTTATTAGAAACTTTGCATATAGAATGGAAATAAATGGGAGGCGAATACTAATTTGGCATGTCTGCAGCCTGATAGGCTATGGCTATGCTTGCACTCACCAAAGCATGCGCTTGAAGTGAAGGGGCAGGTGTATGGTTCTTCCTCTGCCTCTGGGCAAACTTGTGTATGCTAACCGTTCTTGGAAAACACTGCAGAGGTCCATGTTAAACTCAAAAAATGGCAGCGTCAACGAGTGTTTTAGTTTCTGGTTAAAATTGTTAAAAAAAAGTTTCAAACCAGCATCTCCTTGAATGAAACCATCATGTTAATTACTAGTCTAGTTTCCAAATAAAAATATGGATATTATACATACTGTAGCAAAGAAACACACATCGGAAATAGCCAATAATTATTGTATCCAGATATAAGCAGCTGCAGACAGATGGCAATCACTTTTGGGCACGACACCTGTCGCATCCATGCATCCATGAGACAGCGAGCGAGGGTCCCTCCAAGTCAAGTCCTCCAAGAAAGCCAGTGATGGTGGTACTTCAAAAGCAGGGATGTCCGAGGCTTTGTAAAATAATGTGTTTGATTTGGTTTCCAAATCCTAGCCTGGAAGACAATTATGCTAATTGGGAAAATGATTGCCATACCTGCTCAGTAACACCTGCATAAAGGAGCCACAAAGCTAATTGCCATATTTGTGAGACCAGGTGAAATGAGAAGATCTAAAAAGAAGGACATATCTTGTTGTATTAACAAAGGGAGGGGCCCTGACAACTACATTGTCATGTTGTGAATTTGTTTATATTAACACTTTACGTGCGCAAAGCAATCTGAGAAATATTCACTTTAAAGACAGTGCTGGCAGTAGGAAATGAAACAGAACAGATATTTTAACAATTATCCCAGTCTTCCTCTCTATGGAAGAGATTTTGATAAACATTTTTACTTTGCGGTTATTAGCAGAAGCAGTTCCTCAATTCTCAAGAATTGAGATTTGAGCTGGATTGAGCTAGATTTTCTTTGTAAATAATTTGCACACTGATGAATATTTCTTAACAATAGACATGCCGTGCACTCTCCACATTTTTGACAATCTTCTGCTAATTGGTCTTTCAATTATCTGTTTATCTTTCAAATAACTGGTTATTCCTTAGCGGTTTTAAAAAGTACGTTTGAACATCTACGGAGGTGATCCATTGTCTGAAGAAACCGGCCCAGAAACATTAGATTTTTTAAGAAGTTTGATATTATTTACAAGTTTTTACATGCCTAGTTCTGCAGAGGCTACTTGCAAAGCCTTACTTGCTTGCAATATTTGGTCATCTTAATGTTGCTATGCATATCATTACACATGGACATTCATTAATTTAACTACTTTTAGACCTGGTTTACCTGTCGCACTAGATGAAGTGTGTCAAAGCGAAAATTCTGGTTGCGGTTACTGGTCAGTTAAAACAGCACTACTGTACTGTTTTTTTTTACAACGAAATTGTAATTTTCACAGATGTATGTTTTTGGAGTTTCAACCAAGGTCAGTGGTTTACAGATAGTTGGCCTCAATTACTCTACTCTACTTCTTCTTTTGTTCTGTGTGAAATCCGTAAAATGTGGTATATACGCTGTCTTGAGCCAATAATGGCAATGAAAATAGAAAGCCATTCAGGAGGCACCTTATGGAAGCTCTACTTCAGATGTATTGGACCTTTTGCCACGCCCATAGACAGCTGACCCACATCGCTGTGAGATTATCATAACATCAAATACAACTTGATAACGTCCATCCAACAGTGTGTCATTAACAAATATGGGGAGACATTGGAAAGCAGCAGGATCTAGCTAATGTTTTCAGTTTCTCATTTGAATCTACTATTTCATTTAAAAATAAATAAAACCATTTTCTAAAGCCTACTGCTGGTCATCACGGTAAATCACCATGTCGAATACCTATCTAGAAAAATAGGCTTACTAGTGATGATAGTTAATCTTACTGTTAACATAAAGACAATTGTCGCTTTCATGTTATTATTATCATATATTATTATCATTATTCAGTCAGCAAACACTTAATTATTTGGACGGGTGTCTGAGGAGCAAGTACGTTAGGCTACCAGGTAGGGTAGGCTATAGCTATTAGATTGCATTATTAAGGTTACGATAGACTTGCGATAAACTCTTTTACACGTTTAAGAATGATACAGTATATAAGAATAATACAGTATAGTATAGTATAGTAATTATTTTACCATATAACAAATGTGTTTGGCTGTCCTGTGATTTTGCTGATATCAAATCCATAGCATAGTTTACCGGTACCATTTTCCTGCATGGCTTTTGTTATATACCAACTGCGGCACATAGCAACATTTCGGCCTTCTGATTAGTCAGATTGTCGGTCAATTACATTCTGGTAAAAGGTCCATTATCCATTCACGGGACTCCTTAAATCTGTCATTCACGATTGTATTGCTGTAGCTCGTCACAGCTTCACTACAGAATTGTTGCTAACTCCATTTCATATTTCAATTTTGTTTTTCAATACTGTCTGCCCGGATACCAAGTTGTCTCCCATAGCAGTATACCTACCCCCTTTTTCAGCTCTTGTTCTTTCCTAACAATGTATTTTACATCATCCAGGGCACACACGAGGAAGGGATTAGCCGACTCAACACTCAAATCCTATGATATTTTGTGGAAAAACATTTTGCATCTCAGTCAGCATCCCACTAAAACCAGTTCTCATTACAACCGTATGTGCATTCATGTCATATTGTTTTGACTATCGTTATTTCAAACCTGCTTATATTAAAGGTTTAATTTCTGGCATTCAGTTTTATGGCAGATGCAACAATCCATATTTGATGAGTTTATTCTCTAATCCTTCAATAAAATCATTGTTAAAAAGATTGAAAAAATCTTATCCATTTCTTGTATTTCTTGTATGTAAAATTGCTTTTGCAATGATGTGACTTTTTTTGTACACCAAAACTTTTATGTGTGCTTTTTATTGGCTTGTTGTGAAATTATTAAGAAGCAGATTTATCTCGCCATCAAATTGCTTTGATCCTGATAAAGGATCATTTTTCCCCCGATTATTTAAGATTACACTTCAATCTTTGAAAAGTCCCATGGTGCACGTTGTCATCATTGCTCACATAAGCTCTCCTTTCTGTCCATATACCTCTGTGATTTCACGTGTCACTTAGAGCTACTGTAAAACGGGCCCTCACTCATTGTATTACCCCTGGTAATAATATAACAAATAAAATATTGGTTCATCAGTCATCCAAATGTATGTCTAGAGGTATAACAGCCACTTTGGCCACTCATTTAGGACTGGTGCTACCTCTGCTGCTGTGCAGGGGATCTTCACATTCAACCTGCTGCTCAAAACTCTCTTCAACCATGACAGTCTAAGTATGCCTAACACTGGTGGTGATGACGATTATGATTATGTAATGAAGATTAGTTAGTCAATGTTGTGGATGTCATGCTACCCTGGTCATTGTATCACGTTGCTTCTGTCTAGCCTGTTCCTATGGGCCTATGTTGTGGACCCCTGATTCCATCTGCTACTAATTCCATGCATCTATACCTATACCTATAGACCCAGCTGTGGAGCTGACTCCTAGTCTGTTATGTACCAGTGGTGGCCTCTCATGTCCAGTATGTACCTAACAGATCCCGTTGCTGGGCTACAAAGCTGCTTATTTCCCTATATGCATTGGAGACACCTGACTCTGCAATGTGTTCATCCTGCTGTGTTCAGCGTATTCCTCTTTATCTTATTAATGTATTGATAAATGATGTGGCACCCCATCTTGTCCCCATGTACCCCAATATGAGTATTCATCTGGCCTTATTTTACATAATATATTTAAACTTATTATATATTATTAGTGGCGTCCTGATGTCAAAACACAGTTTCTTTAAGACTATAGCATCCCGTGACTTGCTTACAGAGATTCTTGTTATAGGGGTTACATTTTCCCACCCGTATTCACCACCTGTCTTTGGAAACCAACCTCATCACTTTCCATCTACACAGTAGTATTGCTGCTCTGTCAGTGTAACTACAGATGCTGCATTTTGCACTTCCACCATCACTCATCTTGGCCAGCATCAACGTTCATATGGACTCTTCTCCTCCATTCTTCATGATTGTGTCAGAACTCCAGGGGCATTCAATATTACATTTAAATAATGTAGTCCGAACGCCATGTTGAATTCTTTCAAATTCTTGTAAACCCTTATTGAAATACACTGGATAGAAAATGTGTCTGCTAACTACATTAACAGACAATGCTTACTAAAACGAATCAAATGTTTTCTAAAAAAAAAGTATAATTACACATACCTTTTGGAAAAACAATATATACAGTTGCAAGAAAAAGTATGTGAACCCCTAGGGATTACGTGGAGTTTTGCATGAATTGGTCATAAAATGTGCTCTGAACTTCATCTACGTCGCAACAATAGAAAAACACAGTCTGCTGAAAATAATACTACACAAACATTAGATGTTGCCATGGTTTAATTGAAC
>JAODOY010000019.1:1488255-1502715 GCA_025399855.1 Forbesichthys papilliferus | reverse complement strand
CTGGATGCGACGCGAGTGAGCGTCAGCGACAAAAGCAGTTCGATTGCTATCTTTTCTGTTATAATGTACTAACTAGAAGCGAGCTATGCGATGCTGCGCTGCGGCGCGCCGTTTTGTCGGACGCCCTGTTTATATTTTCTTCCTGTCGCTCGCGTTGAGACCATAGAATTAGGCTATATGTAATGGTTGAAACGGACGACTGTTCATTCAGTTACCTTAATGTGGCAGCTGGCTGGAGGGGAGATCGTTTTCTATTAGCATGCTCAACAGAGCTGGCAAGCTAGTTAGCTTATTTTACAAAGTAGTGGTGGTGATTGTATACTACGTGTGGCCTACAACAATGAGTGACATCTGTACCTGCCCCCGTCATAGTATGCAATTGTTGTGGTTATGGAGAGAAGGTGTATGCTCTCTAGTGTGCTACTGCTATTAGGTAGGCTACGTGGTTTGTTTACATGTTGTAACGGACGGATTCAGTCTGGACAGAGAGCTCCGATGCAACGCGATAGTCACACGCTCTCTTGCTGTCGCATCCAGGACACGGTGTATGCCGTTAACGATTTGTTGCTAGGCAGTGAGCATCTGCACGTTTAAAGTAATTCTATTGGCTAGAGTGTATGATCTGACGTAGACACATGCAGTCCGAAAAGCAAACCTGGTGTTTTAGGCAGGGGACTTTCCATACATATGTTTGTATTGGGGTGGTCGGGGGAACACAGTTCCCTCATGTATAAAACTTTTTATGATGGTATTTAACCTCAACATGTACAAAAGTATTATAGAAACCATGTAAATGTGGATTTTGGTGGCAAGGACCTTTAAAGACTAACTTACCCATAAGGCATTGTGGCAGCTGAGGCTACCAAGCCACTAGTTAATAACGATGAACCTTTTATACACAATTGTTTTGAAGATATTTGGCAGTTATTTTCTTCATTATTTAAAAGATTCCATTAATTGTGTATGTGGTGGTGCTGTGCTGCAGCACCACCACATACACAAAAAGAGAGAGCTGAGCACCTCCATCTGCAGTCCAAACTGTGCCGTCATCTCTCGGCTGCGCTTATTTAGTTTGCATGTTGTAAGCTGGCAGAGATTAGTTGAGTTATTCATCACTCTGTCGATTGCTGAGCTTATCCAATGTGATTAATGTTGGCTTTATAGAACTACAGAGGGAAACACAGATCGGTCTTTTAAAAGGTCTCCATCACCCGAGACCTGCTGTCAATTGCAAGATATAATATGCAACATATTGTGCAGACTATGGTCTTTTTAGGCTTTTGTATATTCCATATGCATCCATTGCAGAATTCACTTTGCATGCTGTATTTGTACACTTGCCGACACAGTTTAGCTGCGTGTTGGGAAGGCCTTTTGACAAATTAATATAGTGAATAGTGAACAAATAAAAAATGTATTTGCCTATTAAGGGACATATTAATATACATTTTGTAGAAAATAATGTTTCTTATTAATCTTGCCTAATTATTCTGGGTTCATTGGAACAGACACATTCTGGTGCACATGAGCATGTGTGCATTGCCAAATCACGTCTCTGACAATTCAAACTGAAAATGTACACTTTGCTGAATGTAGTTTCTCTCCAGGTATATATTAACATTTAGTATAATGCTGTGTGAAACAAGAAAACAGATTTATAAATAATACTACTTTTAACACACCACGCTTTAAATAACCATTTTTTTTTTACCCTAGGAGTAAAATCTGCTTGACTTAAGTTTTGTGTTTTCTATTCAAATTCTCAATTCCATTAAATTAACATAATTATTCATTATCTTGTGGTGTTTCTAAACGAACATCAACTTTTATGTGTGTGTGCGCAGTGCACACATGCAAGCCGTAAACTGGTTGGGCTCAATGTTAGTACTGGACATGGTCAGTTCCCTGAGGCAAGCCTCTGTTCTCTGCCCGTACAACAAGGTGCAGGCTCTGCAACACCATTCAAGAGGTCAGCTTGGAGCTGTTGACATTACATCCTGGTTGCCTGTACTTCTGGGTAGAAGCTCATTATCACAGGTTCTGCTTGGAATAGAGTGGGCTTCGTTAGGTAGCAGCTGTCAGTGCTTGGGGGGTGGGGGACCGAGAAGATAAAGACGGCCTAGAGAGTCAATTTTACAGTCGTGCTCTTGGGCCAGTTGGCTTCTGCATAATAGCCTGCGTCTGCCTGTGCATGTGTGTCTGTGTGTGTGTTAGTTACATACAGAATACACTATCCACATATTTTGAAATCACTTCAAAAACATTCAGTATGTATGTTTATTTGTGTTTTAGAAGTGTGTTCATCCTGAGTAGCGTTGCTGGATTTTGTATGCTTATTTTGCTTATTAATATTTTGTTACAATCCTGCTATGCTCATACAGACACATCTGGACTGGGTTATTTAATATGATTAAAATATCACAGTTTCTTGGCGTAAATAAACCTCCTATAAAAAACACTTTTACTGCATGTTTTAAACTTGGAAAAAGGACCAAATGTCAAGATAAACTTTACCATTATTGTTACTCCACAGTGTATATCTTAAATTACGGTTGTTTAATCCTTCCGTTCCTTGAAACTGTCCCATATTTCAAAACATCTCATTCAAAGACAAAAAAAAGTTATTGTCACGGGAGCTTAAATGAACAATAAAGCATCTATCTGAGTCAAAGGGGCATGGGAGAAAAATAATTACAAAGACAGAAAGCCATTTCTCAAGCATAATGGGAATGAGGATGAAATGCCTAGCGGAGGTTTGCGGCACGTGTCAGATTTCAGGTCTGTCACACTCCATCAGTGAGCGTGGCTAATGACATGCTACATGTTGCGTGGGCTAGCGCATGGAAAGCTGCTGTTCTGGTACACATTAGAATCCAGGGAATTCCAAAAATCTGGCATCTAGTGGAAAAACAATGAAGCCCTCTGTGGCACGAAGGTCATTGACTTAAAGGATTTAACCTTTTATTTCCTCATGGACAAAAAAAAACTTAACACATTTACTACCCTATGGAACATGACTGTAATAAAGAGACAAACAGTGGAAATGAAATATACAGTATAAGCCATTAAATGAACATTATGTAATGGTGTCCCCAGAAACCCAGATAGCTCACTGTATGTTTTGCAACCTAACTGTTAGCAGCACATACAATAGGGGAAGTTTAGAAACTATTGCTGTAGTGTGAGCTCTGCATGCGGAGGAGTAGAGAGTAGTGCCACCCATTCACTACTAAGGCGCTGGAAGAGCACAACAACAATATTACTGTATGTATTTTAAGGTAAGCCTTTTACAGTAATAAAGGGTACTAATGCACTCCAGTGTACAGTTGGTCTGTAGCAGAAAATGTGTGTGTCGGGGTGGAGGTGATTGATAGGATTCTGCCAGAGGGAACAGAATACAATTCAAACTAACCAATCCAAACATATCTGCTGTTGATAAGAAGCCAGCATGTGAAGTATGAAGTAACATTATATCAACCTTGACTCGTCTTGTTGTACATTAATACAAAGTGCAATTCTTCCATTTGAAAATGGGCTTTTAGTCCAAGTACCATACTGTATACCACTGGTATGTCATTAACAATACCATATTTTAGTTGCTGACCTTACCTGAGGGTTTGTACAACCCACTGTCAATGACAGCCAATGTCAATCAGTGATTACACACACACACACACACACACACACACACAGTCCCCCTTATCAGCCTGACCTCTGTTTGCCCCTCTGACCAGGGTTCAGACTACCGCAGCACAGCACAGCACAGCACACACGCACATGCGTACACACACACACACACACACGTGCGCACACACATTCGCACTCGCTTGCTCGCTCGCACACACACAGGCAAATTTGCCCGTTAACCTAACCAGGGTTCTATTCCCACCAGCCACAGTAGGACTGTGTTTGTCCTTTATTGTGTAACCTTGTCTCATAGTTTTAACTTTGTTCTTTCCTTCCGTGACCTTGTCTGATTTTTTCTGCAGCCCATTTTTGCCTAAACTTGCCTTTAAGGGTTTTACCGTGTGTTTCTCTTATTTCTTTAGATGTTACATCAGAGGTAGGATAATTGATGGCACTGGACGGACTATTTTTATCAAAGGGCTGGTTGATAATTTGTCCCAATTTTGGACTAATGTAATAAACACAAACAGTTAATAGTGTTTTACATAAACAAGCTAACCTTCTACTTAGGTGGTCACAGCTCAGATAATTTGTTTTTTCCCCCCCACCCATTGACCAAAATCACAGTTGTGACTTGATTACATTTCAGCTGAGGTAAAGCTAAACAAGATAACAACTGGCCAAGGAAACATTCCCCATTGTTATAAGGCTGGAAGACCAGTCGCTCAGCCTCTGAAGTACTGTGGCCCAATCGATGGGGATCTTTAATAGCAATTTCCAGGCACCCTGATGCTATTGATTTTAGTCGACAAACATTTCACTTTGATCATTATGATCCCAGGCTTGCAGCACACTTCCTGTGGCTTCTCCTCATGAGAGCTTTACAATTTGTCTTCAAATGGCATTCTGGCGATGGCTGCCACATCGACTCTGTCCACTGCAGAGAGCAGAATTGAATTGTGTCTGAAGATTTCACATTCACAAACAATTTAACATTCATGATAAAAATTATATCCTACGCCGCTGGTTTCCAAAGTGGGTGATAGGACACCTCGAGGGGTTGCAAAATGTTTTTTGGGTTTGATGGGTGATTTTAAGATTTAGACTTGCAATGTACATATTGTATTGTATCCGTGTATTTGGGAGAGCCACGTGCTGTGAAAACATAGAGGTGATGGCCCTACGAAACTGACCAACACTACATTATATATTGAATATGTACATAATAATGCATAATGCTCGCTATATGTCAACACACGTTGCCGAATTTAGTTAACTTTTCTAAATGGTTCATTGCATTCCCGCGTCGGCTTTGGCCTCCTCTGTTGTGCAGTGCCAACAATGGTGTTGTATGATGTGCGTGCAAGAAGCACACAGAGCTCTGGAGGCTAATTAGAAGTCTTCAAACTTAAAAAGCTGTTCAAAGTCTTGTTGTTGCCGACGCACAACGCCTGTGACCCAGGGTCTCATTTAATGTTTCTAAGTATCTATTAATGTTCCTTGGGCTATGTTTAGTGCTCAGGGAGGCGCGGTAGCAACAGCAGGACCTGATGGATGAGAAACACTAGAAGCCCGGCAGGCATTGAACTCTAATATAACGCAGTCACAAGGCTACTCTTTCTTCTGCGCGCTTTATTACATTTCTGTTTGGAAGTATATGTTTCTGTTTAAATAATTGATTGTTCCCTCCCTTTTATTTTCGTGTTTCCCTCCAAAATCAATCTGTGGCTTCGCAGAGATAAGCATGCCTTATTAATGTTGGATGCTTATTGCGGGAGGATGAGACCATGCCACTGCAGTGCAAAAGCCCGCTGATAATTGACAGTTCTTCAAATTAGGATATTTATCATTCTGTCATTGTCTACGGGAGGTCCCATTGCTGACCACACCAGCGCAGCTTTCTCTTTTTTATTTGCCCTGCGTGTCGGCTAGGCCATTCGCTACTCAACATTTCCCTCATGAGAGGGAAAACTTTGTTTCAGAGGGAAAGAAGAGACGATTTCCATTGCAAAGTAATGCATTAAACAGCATAATGCGGGTTGAACGTGTGCTTTGGAGAGGCTCGTATGCACAGAGTGACCTTAAAAGCTACCTTCTTTGAAGGTTGCAGGAGAAGTTATCTTTCTGCAAAGCCGGTAGAGAAAGCAGAGCCGTGCGTGCGCTACTCTTGGGTTTACCTGCTGGAGCCATCAATACAACTGGCAAAGGCACAACACTTTTACCACCACATTTGCATTTATTTAGGATAATTGGAAGATTATCCCTTTGAATCATTTCACTTTGTTCAAATGCAATTGTGTAAAATTGCACATAATAAAAATAAATTCCCTTTTAATCAAAGTAAATCATTGTGGCTAAATTTAAAAGGCTTCTGGTGCATGCATCATTTCTTTAATTTGGATATGATGAGAGGGATGGACAGATGATAATACTCTTAATACTGTCTTCCTTGAAAAATTAACAATAATAATAAATAATAAAAAAAAAAATGTTTTCTTCTTTCTTGCACAAAACAAGAGTGATATCCAGTCATGGCATTGTTCAGCATTTAAGAAGAGTCACGCTGTCAATTCTAATTACATCAGAGACAGACATCAGCCTAATCATTAATTGTACCCTGTCTAGCCTGTACATGCCAAAGTACATCCACATTCACATTTACGGCATCTGGCAGACACTTCAATTCAAAGCGACTTACATGTACATTTGTCAACCATTGCAAACAATTGCAATTGTAAGAAACCAATAATATATCAGGGTTAGGGTTAGTTACAGCATCTTGTCATGTATACTTCTATCTATCTAACTATCATTTCAATATATTATTCAATCATCAAACAACGTTCCTAATGGACTGAATACTTAGTGCCTAATACTAAAGTTCTAAATACATAAGAATACATAAGAAATAAACTAGAGTTAGGATTGAGTGCTACAGTAGGAGGTGGAGAGGTCTCTAGTCGAGGTGGAACGTGAAGAGGTGTGTCTTGCGGAAGATGGGTAATGTTTCAGCAGTCCTGACTGTTGCTGGAAGCTTGTTCCACCATTGTGGTGCCAGGACAGAAAACAATGGTGACTTAGATGAGCGAGTCTTCAGACCTCATAGCGGTGGCAGTGCCAGCCGAGGTGGTAGAACAAAGTGCTAAATGACAAATATTGTGTGACACAACTGCAGTAAATGAAAAGCTAAGTATAATACTGTATGATGCAATACTAATGCAATAATCAATATTTCACTCAATAATTGAATAAAGTAATATATTAATCTTCTGTGCACTTCAGATAGATATTTTACCCTTGAAGAGCCTTTTGATTAAAATCCTTATACGATTTCCACATCTACAGTAGCACACCTCATTTGTGCATTCGGATAAGGGAACAAATGATTCTGGGGCTTCTATTTCCAAGCAGGGTTTTTCATAAAGGCATCTTGCTTTCAGATAAAATTTAGATAAAAGTTCTCAATTTAGGCAGCATGATTCCAAATGTTTGACCCATTCATCATGGAAGATCCAGAGAATTGAATAGATGAATGGCTTGCTAGTCTCATTGATTGAGATCTATTGAAGTTTTTTATAATCCCATGCCTGTCTGCATTATCTGACTAGAACAAGCAATGGATTTAAAACAAAAAGTTTGATCTGCTCCCAAGAATACAGCTGTAGGATTTTGCAGTTGTCCCTCAAGTTGCTGACTGTCTTCTTTTTCACAGATATGTACAGTACAGTAGTTCTTGTCTTTACTTGAATGTGTGTGCTCAGGAACATAGAAATAATTCAGTGCCACGCCATATGGTTTCATTGAGGTGAAGTGCTTACTCTAACATCTCAATTCTAACTATAGTACACTGTATATTTCACTCTCATATCACACTTGCCAACAGCCATGAATATTGTCATGACGCTGCATGAATTGTAACTGGGGAAGGGGGATGCAGCTCTATTACCTTCATGGCGTTCTGATAACAGATTACAGATTCTATATATCAGGAAAAATACAGTTATCGCTGCACTCTCAACGTTATTAGTAATCAGTAGTCAATGTGGTCATTGCTATCACTCAGCTTATGTATCCTAATTGATGTCTACAGTCAAAATCGAACACAATAATAAAATGCTAGGCCCCGCTAGTTGCCCACACATACATCACACGCACACAGCATCTGGTCCTCATTGGCCTAATTACTGCAAGTAATGAGATGCTAATTTATACACTCATGCATGAGCGGCTTCATGTGAAACAGAACTTTATGACAAAACAAATAAATGAAAGATCTTTTAACAGGGAGACGGAGGAACCTAATGAACTTATGTAAGTGTGTAAGTGTGTGTCTGAAGGATGGCTTGATTTTGCGACACTGTTTACTGCTTTATGGGTAGAGTGATGGGCCATTTCATTAGCTCAGCAGTAATTAATGCACAAAATTACGCGTACTTTCATAAATTGTGGCGGCCTGTATTTAAAAGAGGTTCATTATTTTGCCATGATATGCATATTGGGGTTAGAGGATTTACCAGTGCTAATGCTTAAATGCGTATTGCGTAAGCCTTACATTTGCATTTGGTCTTAATGGGTATCCATTGTAGATTCTATGGTTTATCCTTTCTTTCTACATCTACTCTGTGCAGCGCTTAAGAGCTGCATCTTAGTAACGCAAACCATTCAGTGCAGCAGTGTAAAATTGGCTTTATCTAGTGTATTGAGGCCCAATTCTCCCTTGCCTGCATACAATAGATCTCTGGGGGGTCTTCCTCACAGTAAGATAAATGAGTTAACCAGTTAACTGTTATTTGCAGGCAATGCCCATAATAACGGCCCACTCTTTCTTTCCTCATCTGCCTGTTGAGCGGGCAGTTATTCACAATGGCTGCCTTCTGAAGTCTTTGAAGAAATGCTCGCAAGAAGCAATGAACATGCATATTTAACTCTTTGTTAAACCTGGTAAATACAGCACAAAGATACCATGGCTTATGTTACTTCTGACAGCCCACGTTTGTGATCTTAGGGACTGTTAATTGTTGATGGGGATTGTACAATCTTCCAAGTGTGTTCATTAGTTCACGTCATTGCGCTCAAGACTCCATAAGGTGAGTAACTCCAGAACTGTGATGAGAGGGCATGCGTAAAGTTGCACTAAATTCAAATATTTTGAATAATACTCTATTTTAAATATAATCAGTTTTCAAGTCCAAACGTGAAAGACATTTTCAACAATACCTTATGGTTTTCCTCTCTCTGCATTTTCTGTTAGTGTTAGTTTAGTCTCCAAATCATGTATATATCTATATAGCTTTCTTCCCTACTAAATTATATGAGCTGTACACAAAAGCTTAGCTGTGAGCTGAAATGTTTTTCTCTTGCACTGTAATTATGCAGTGATATTTATTTTTGCGAGGGTGTTACGCAATTGAACACAATTATTCAACTATAAAGAAACAAATAAATACAGTGCACTATGTGTTGATTTACAGTTTAGAGGGACATAACATTTTCAAGCTACAGTACCAGCTTTCTGTCAAATCAATTCCGGAATATAAGTTGTGCATAGAGTAAAAAGGTTTCCATATACTTACCAAGGCATTATCAGACACAACTGGCATAAAAAAATGTAAATGGTCTCCTTCTCACGGATCATTTCCCCTGGGTAACCGGAGGCTTTGACACTTGATCTCAAAACTCCTTCGAGAGAGAGGATTTGAATTGATGTGACTAATGTAAAACAAGGCCAACTGTCAGATGTAAGCCAGTCACTAGCGGTGTACTTTTGCACCCTCCATTTCCAAGGCATAATGATGCATAGCCATCAAACTTAAGCCTCGTCTAGTGACTACATATGGAAAAGGTGTCAGTTGCTGAGCGGCACATTATGCAGTCCACTAGTTCCCTGTCTAGCATGCCATCTCAACAGTGAGGGTCTCTCCCTGAAGGAGAGATGACATGTTTATGAGTTAGTCCCCTGATACAGCCACACACCTTACAACACAGATGTGTTTTATCCATGACTGGCCTTCTGAGGGGAATCTATATGAATAGCTGAATACATTGATTTGTGGAATGTGTTTCTCATTCAGCAAACCAACTGCTGTTCATATTCTGTAGAGACCCGTATACAGTTATTTGACGATCAAGTACCATAACCACCTATTACAGATGTCGCAGATTTAACCTCATGTGTCTACAGCAGAGGTCTTCAATGTTTTTCGGGCCAAGGACCCCTTGAACCGAAAAACATTGAAGACCTCTGTGTCATGTTTCATATGTCATGTATCTATCAGCCAAGGGGTCCTTGGCTGAAAGAAACATGACACAGGAAGCCCCTATCATATATGGTAAAAAATATTTAGTTTTAATTTGTAGGGTGGCCTATAGTGCCTTGTATAAAAGTAAGCCACTTATGTCATTCAATTAATGATTGACAGATTTATATATTTATAGCAAAGGTTGTATTATTGTTCATGTATATTTTCTGACATTGTATTTTTTTGGAAGAAAACCCAATTGGGATCAAATAATTTGGAGGACCCCCTGCAGTACCTCTGAATGAGGACCCCCTGGGGGTTCTGGACCCCCTGTTGAAGATCTCTGGTCTGCAGTATTGTGCCATTTTAATACATGTCTTTCTTCGATCAAATAGGTTGTGAATGTCAAAGTATATGGATGAATTACAGATTTTAAGTTTGTCACAATTGTGACCTTTTGTGTAACTTTCATAAATAGTCATAGCCATCTAAAAACACACTGACACAACAACCCTAATGATCTCCATGATGACTGACCATATAAAGGCCACCGCCCACTAATGGCGTCGACAAAGTCTGGACTGCAGTTGTATTTCCTGGGCGTCAAGCCATAAATATAAATATTTCTGAACCGTTGGGCGGCGGCCTTAAGTGTCTTGGACATCTCAATACAAACCCATCTGGGACTTGGTCAATGAACCAATCAAGTGTCCAGGTTCATTGTGTGCCGATGGCAATTGGGTGAAAATGTCTGCTAATTACTTAAAGTGGAGTCTTTCCAGACATTGTTCAGCCAGCCTGCTCCTCTGCTGTTTTTCATTGTGTTCAACATATGCTTAACTATGAGCATCATTTAGCAACTGGCATAGGATGCTGGTACAAAATATATCATCATTATATCTATTTATATATTTATACATATCTCATTGGATACATGTCTGCTAAATGATGTACCTTCATTCTGTCCTTCCTTAACCACAAATACAGCTGTATTTAAGGAACACACTGTGATTTGTGTCTGGAATTAACTTGATGGCTAAAACCATCGTTACAAAAATATGTTATGGTTTAATGTAGAGAGGCAAGGCACTTTGTTTACAGAATAGCAGATTTCATAAATGGTGCAGACTCAATGTGCATTACATTAAAAATGTGACAGAATAACAAATGATTTATAGATAATGCATCAAAAAACTGAATAGTTTAAAAAGAACATCAAAATGTTTTACAGAAATAGGAAATAAATTACACTTTGTTTTACAGTTTAGCAGAAAGTATTGTCTGGATTTAAAAGTCACTGTAAAAGTCTCAAGTCTCCCAAAAGTTGAATCCAGCCGTTTGTTGCATGTATGTAGCTTCAAAAATGCTACTTCTCCATATTTGTTTTGAATCTGGGGTAAAGGGATTGGTCCCAGATAACTTGAGGTTTTTGTATTGTAAAAGCATTTGAGTTCATGCAAATCAATGCAGGGTTTTGAGAATTGGTATAATCTGTACAATATTATTGTTTGTTTGAACTCTGGCTGTACTTTAACAACCTGCTTCTGCTACTTACATGCTTCTGCTACTAGATCCTTGCATGGGTTCAAAATGCAGCAGCATGCCTGGTATTCAACCAACCCAAGATCTCACACACACACACACACACACACACACACACACCCCTCCCCCCTCAGAGACCTTCAATGGCTCCCTGTTGCGACCCACATCCTCTTCAAAACACTTGTGTTGACCTACAAGGTAGAAAAGAGAACCCTCCCCCCCCATATCTTCAAGCAATGGTCAGGTTCCAGGCCCCAAACAGAGCACTTAGATCTACAACCTCGGCTGGCCGCCTGGCACCGCCATAGCTACGAGGGTACAAGAGCCAATCAACCAAATCTCGATTTTCCTAGCGCCACAATGGTGGAACAAACTTCCTGCAGCAGTCAGGAGAGCGGAGTCACGGCCTATCTTGCAAACGTGACTGAAAGCCCACCTCTTCAGAATACATCTCCGGACCCTAACCACTGTAACACAAATTGCCCCTCGGGGATAATAAAGATAACCTTAACCTTAACCTTAACCTTAACTGATCTCCCTAGCCCATAGCACTCCACTAACAAACTCTAACTTCTATCTTTCTCAACAAAAAAATACAAAATAAATTAACAATATTATTATCCTCCTTTTTCTTTACTTCTTTCTTTAGAAAAGTACCACTTTATTGGTACTTAGACTCCTAGCAACAATTTGCTGGTGATTTTGAGGAGGGTTAAGGGGTGAGCTTACGTAGCCTTTCTTCTTTGGCACAAAAAGTAAATATCTCGGTGTTGCCCTGCAGAATGCATGCCCTTCCCAGTGAGTAGCCTGCGTTACTCTCTACTCCTCCTCACACAGCTCTACTACAGCCACCCACCCACACATCGTGAGGCGGGGCAGAGATTTGGGCATCGGGGGGCGTCGTAATGGAATTGTGGAGCATGCCTTTAAAAGGTGTCAACAAGGTTGTGAACAAAAAGGCATAATGTTGGGGAATAACGCAAACAATTACAAACACACAACTGTGCACTAAAGTGCACTTGGCTAAAGGGAGAGGGGTAGATAATGGTGTGAACCGGGGAACTCCAGAGAGATGAGTAGAAAGGAGTGCACGCCACTCAGAATACACTTTCAAACCAAGCCAGCTTTTTGTATTGCGCGACTAGAATCTACTGTGCACAGGGAAGTCTGGACACACATCTAGAAGTGTAACTTTAAGTTAATATAAACATCTAATGTCATTATACAACCTCCTCTATTAGAAGTAATGAACCTTGGTTTTACTTTCGCACAGCCATTACTGGCAACGCAGTAAGTATCCAGCTAATTGGCAATTATTGCTTAGAAAATGGCACGTTTCAGCAGACAAACTGATGGCGAAATATGCAATGAGTATGAGAGGAAAATATTTCACCGCAAAATTGACACAAAGCATTTTGAAAAATATCTTAATTTATTCCAAAGGCCCTCATGAATAGCCAGGGCCTTTTTGCGAGGAGGAGGCAAATAACCTGTAATAATTCTTCCCCCCAGTTGTGCAGATCTACAGCTGTGCTGTTCCTCTATTTGTCAGTGTCAGCCTGCAGACGGAAGATATGAGTAGGCAGGAGAGCGAAGGCTAGGGGAGGAAGTATGTGTGAAGGAAACGCTGAAGTATATGATTAAGAATAATGAGTAAGAAATTGCATAAAGCCTCCTCCCAAATCACATATCAACTCCACGCCTGGCATTATCCCTGAAGCATCTCATCAGTTCTGGACCAAGTCTCCGTCGCAGGAGCGCGTGCACGCGCGTACGTGCGTGAGTGCGCCTGCCCACCCGCCCACACACTCGTACGCAGCCATCGCGGTCCATTAGCAGCTAATGCATGAGCCAACATCGCTTCCTCTCGTTCTCCTGCAGCTCCTATTCGTCTCTCTCTCCTCCTCTCTCGTCCTCTCGCTGGTGCCACATTGTCTTGAGGAGTGTCTGCCACGGTGTGAACAAGACCTGTCAACTTTCATATCGCCGCGACGACCCTTCGGCCCCCAACCCTCTGAGCAAAAACCACCAGGTCTGCCTCTTATCTGCCAGGCCACTGTTTGGAGAGGCGTCTTTATCAGAACAGTGCGGGGAAAACATCCAATGCATATCAATGGGAAGACTTAGATTTTTATTTGTTCTGTGCCATCATCGTCGTACAACAGCACGAAAAAAAAGTGACAAGCAAGGTCCACTGCACTCTCAAAACATTGGCTGCTTGTCAGATATAGTGGTGCGGTACATGTCCATATACAAATATTTACCACTAATTTATATTATAGCCTCAATTTAAATATAATATGATAATACTTTGTGAAGGTAGAATACCACTACACTGTACATCTCAAATGTCATAACTGTTTCTTCCTGGTCAGACATTTTTTCTTTATATAGCATATTGTATTTTGTGAAATCAAATCTAAAATGTCCTGATATTAGACTCTTTAGTGCAACTAATGCAAGCAAGCTCCACTCACCTTGTGAGACTTTGCCGTACTGTAGCTATTCCCCTGTGTAATAAGTAATACATAAAATGTACTCCGACACCTGCCAGGTGCCAGCCAATGAGCAATTACACCAGCTACAGAATAAATGCCATCTGTTTGTAGAGGGCTCGACTGCCACTGGTGGAGGCAGCTAACTATGCGCGCCTCATGACACAGCGCAAGCTAGCATGCCACTGCCCTGGCGGAGGGGTGAAAAAAAATCCCTGATGTTTTAATTAAACCATTCACTCACTGTCTCCAGTGGCAGCTAACGTCTGTATGTGAAGGTGAAAGCGTTTGAGTGAGCAGGTATAAAAAGGACTTAACTAAGAGGGCAGTGTGGGGGGGGGGGGGGGTTTGGACCCACAGGCATTGTGATTCTGTTAGTCAAGTCGGGAAGTCATCTACATGACACTGTGGCTTGTAGGCTAACAGGGGAATTTGGAAGAAGGTGGGCTGGGGTTCCAAGAGGACACAGGGAGAAGTGTGTCTTCATGTGAGACACGGTGAGAAACAGGACAGCGGTAATCAGGTGTTATACATCCTCGCTTCATCTCTCTCTCTCT
>JAODOY010000019.1:1468625-1485922 GCA_025399855.1 Forbesichthys papilliferus | reverse complement strand
TATATATATACTTACATACTTAAGATTTATATATTTAGTTGTTAGATAATTTACTACTGCCACAAAATTTTCTATATTCTACAACCACCATTTTATAGAAACAATTAAACAATTAAAAATGTTTCAACCTGTAACTATGAATATTGTCAAATGTAATGTTTTAATTATTTTCATTTAAAACATGACAACCATATCATAGGAGTGTCCTCTAAAAATGCAGTTATATTTTTTGTAAATCTCATCCCTCTCATTTTCTGCAGGGATTCTCCATCATTGGTTTGTATCATGGTTTGACAGGTCTAGCAATAGCTGGACTTTTTCTTTGAGGCTGAATAAGTTTGCAGTCAGTTCATAACTCTGATTTAAAGTCTGTGTAATCCACCAAAAGCTGTCGAAATGAAAAGTAATCTCTTTCAGCTCATCACATCTCAAGCTGTTTATTCTATGGTTTTGTCCTATTCCCAAGGATGAACTTTTCAAGGGCTTTTTTTTTCTGTCTTTGTTCTTAAACTAAAGCAGTATTTATCTTATATATTTTATTTATACCAAAAATAAATGTAAAATGAAAATAATCTTAACGTGTACATATTTAGGTAAATCCATAGATTTATTCATTACCATACTAACTCAAGAGATAACAATGAAGAGAAGGTATATTTTTAAAGCTAACAAATGTCAACATCAATATGAACTCATATTAGTTTATCGGTTATTAAGAAGGATGAAGTTATCACAGTTTAGAAAACACGCAAAAACACTATTTGAATTACTAATATTAGTTTATAGTTAAGAAGGATGAAGGATGAAATTATCACAGTTTAGAAAATACTATTTGAATCACTAATATTAGTTTATAGTTAAGAAGGATGAAGTTATCACAGTTTAGAAAACACACAAAAACACTATTTGAATCACTAATATTAGTTTATTGTTAATAAGGATGAAGGATGAAGTTATCACAGTTTAGAAAACACTATTTGAATCACTCCTTACAAAGCAAAATACAGATGTTTTCAGCATAACCCACACAAAAAGAAAGCTTTTATCATTCACGGATTCATTCATTATAGCAAATGTAAAGTACACATTACTACTGTACTTTCATTGCATTTATGAGTGACCACAGCAACCAGTAACATGCTCTACATGGAGCACTGGGGCCAATGGTTTTGTATAGGATGACGCCTCAGCAAGCACATCCGATTTATGAATTGCAAATTTAATGGCTACTGTGTGTGTGTGTGTGTGTGTGTGTGTGTGTGTGTGAGTGTGTGTGGGTGGGTGTGTTTGTGGATTCAAGCCTGTATAAATATCCCCTCCATGTCAGCCTCTAAGACACTCCCCGGGCCCATCCAAGTGTCGAAGCGCTTGCTGCTGCCAGCATAATTGACTGGAAAGATGTCATTTTTACTGTAACTCAGTGCAAGACAAGCAGCTGGAACATCTTGTGAAGCAGAACGTCCTTTGGACAAGTTTATGTTACATTTTTGATGGCACGACGAACCAAATTGTGACACAAACTATGGGTGGGGAGGGCAGGGCCTCACTTCTACGACGGGAAGAGCTAATAGGACAGATATGAGCTGGGTTTTGTCAGGATATAGCTCCCATTAACTGCCATTCTAATTCTATCATGCATTCAATTACATACAGTACATCCCAACTGAACAAAGGGCTCAAGTGTTTTGTGTTTCTGTCCTTTACAGCCATGGTGACTGGAACTCTGGGTCCCAGAGACGCCATGTTAGACATTATGATTGGCCCATGGGCTCTTTGTGCATGTCCTGTGAAGTCAATGAGCTACATCCTTGCCTCATTTATACCATACCTTGATGACATGCATGCACAGTGCGCATGCACACACACACACACACACACACACACATAAATGCACACATTGATGAATGTCCCCCATCGATTTTTAAGCCTGTGGCAATAGCCAAGGTTGTCTACTATCTCCATTTCCTTAAAATGTCAATTTTCTGTCAAAACATTTCCGCATAAGATGGAAGTCCTCTAAGCTGGAGGTGAGAACAGCTGGGGACTTGAGGGAATTCACAAATGTGAGTAAATGGGAGTGACATTGTGACCCAGCATGTAGAGACAGGAACAAGCAGAAAGTTGCTGGCTGATGCTATCAGCCCCCCTGGGGAGAAGCCGTTGGGGGGAGTCCTTATAGGCACTCTTGGATTCTCTCGCTTGGTGACAGAGATAGATAGTGAGGCAAGCCAAAGAAAGTGGCAGATGAACAATTCTTTCCCTGCAACTTTTTTCACTCAGACTTTGTTTGTCGTTTATATGTTTTTGGGATAAGATGAAAATAACAATAATAAGAAACTTTTTATTTATTTTACTTTTGTCTTATATAATAAATAAAATGTGTATACTATCATTTTTATTATTTATTTATTTATTTAATCATCATTTAAAGCAAAACAAATTATGTTTGATGTCCTTGACTGACATTCAAGAAAATCAAAACATTATTCTTTTTTATTTTATTTATTTATTTCATTAATTAATAATAATAATAATAATTATTATTATTATTATTATTATTATTATTAATTTTAACATAGCAATTTTTTAAACATTCTTGTAAAATAGTATTAATATAGTTAAATGTGTTCTTATTTTGTGTTGTTATTAGTGCTGACATTTTTAATTATTGATTATTTTCTTGAAAATCATCACGTGACCGACCACACATGGACACCGTCAATAATGCATCATGTATATGTGTGTAGCGTAACATACTGTACATGTTCCTATGACACTTTTAAATAAAGGCAACCGATGGAAATATTCGATAGCATTTCCCACTTGTATGTTGACACGCAAGATAGCATACAAAAAATGAAATTAACATAAAAAAGTTTTGAATTGCAGCTTTATTAAGCACAAGCAGTTTAATCATGCATGCACACATCGGTTCAACGTTTCAGGGAGCCAGCCTGGCACAGCAAGGCTTGCCTATGGGGAGCCTGGACTCCAATCCACTTCTCACATGAGCAGTCCAGTCAAATGAGTTGATGGCTGATCTCATTCTAGCGGGAGCCTTGTGTTTGTCTTTCCTCTCTCCATCCGCTAAATAGATATTGTATTCAAAAAGTAGAACACCCAATGACTCTATAATCCCTGTATAACACCTGCTGACTAGAAAGAAAAGTGAAGTGTTGTATTTGTCTGTGTGCCATGCTTATCTCATCTGTTCCCCACAGACAGGACCTGTCAGTCTGTAGCTAAGCTACGCTTATGTTTCTCGTGTGACAGCACTATCTCTAAAGGTGGCCATTTGGAGCAAAGACCTATTTTCTTCTCGACTGACACTCTTCACCACAACAGTTGATTGCATTGTTGAATAGGTGCATATTCTCCACAGCCTGTGGACATCATAATGAATTTGACAAAATTGACCGAAACTGGTGGTATTATTCTATATAACATTATTTTTTATTTACCAGTTTGCGAGACAAACTTGAAGAATACAATTCTATTCAAAAGAATATTTGCTGTACAGTGACAGTAGAGAAAAAACAGCTCTCCTTCATGTCTCAATTAAATTGTAATTACAGGAGCATGAAGTTTACCTCTGTTGCACGAGTCCAGCCCGGTTCCATCCTTATTAAGAGTGAATTATCTCTGATAATCACTCTAATCGGGGTGCAGCTTATGTTAGCAGGCTCCCTGCTGGGTGCTAATGCCTAATTATAGCAGAGCATGTCTTGATGGGACGGGGCCTGTAGCCCTGCAGCCCTAAACTCCACTGTGCGGCTCTAGCCATGTCTAATCACACGCTTTGTGGTCAAGCCCACATCACAGCCGATCACTAACCATAGGCAGCGGATCAAAGCTATCGCAAGGACCCGCGATCAAACGGACTGGGAGATATCTGTGTGTGTGGGGAGGGGGCTCTCCGTACTGACGTAGACTATGTGCACCTCTTTAGAACTATAAATATTTATATTTATATATTATTTTTAATATACTGTACAGAATTTAGTGAGCCATTTCCTTATGTGCACTTTTCAAAATATCTAAAAGTTTTATAGAATGGTATCTATTTAACTGTATACAGCAATCAGTCACTGAGGGAAAACCATGGTATGAAAAAAATATCTTAAGGAGTTATTCTCAATTGTCTTTCATGAGAATAAATTGAGTCTCTCTAAATCTTGCTCCAAGGTTGGTCATTATCAAGCTAGGTATAGTGATTTCATGGCAGTAGATTGGAAAATGGTCCTTTGTAGCAAAACTCCATTTACATAGAGAACTGCTGATAGCTCACAACAAATGTGCCGTAGTAGTCAGAGAGCTGCTCTGCCCGTTGTCTTTCACTGACACCCGATCGTAGTGCATGTACAATTATGCATAATGCACTAATGGCGGTTTCTCATAACTGTCAGAGGCTGTGGGTAAAGTGTTTCCTTTGCAGACAACTTGATGCTAGGGCTACCGCCGGCACGTTGTGATTTTGCTGACGCCGGTACCCTTGACAACAAAATAGCATTGTATCAGCTGAACGCATATGTCGGCCATCCTTGCAAAAAGAAGTTTCAAATTGCTTATTGAAGATAGTGTCAAAAGTATTTTTGTGTGGTTTTTGTATTCCACCTTCAGTGGAATTCTTTAAAGGCGAGAAAATGCAGCAACATAATCGACTAGGTATTAAGTGTTTGTGATCATTAGGCTAAACCTTGTTTTTACTCAAGAGGGCTTAAAAACACTTGTCTTACAGACTCAGGGGGTGCTATTTCTGGAGCTTGAGGGAGTTAGGTAGACATCAGCACAACAGTAAAGTATTTATGGAGATATATATTTCATGCTGACTGGTCCATAAGGATTAGTGGGACACATTAATGGGGAGAAGTAACCATTACAACAACAAGCTAATAAAAAATTGATCATGTTTTCTTGCTTAACTCTGTTAACTGTGTCAGGAGATAATTAGCGACGTCAACAGTCATGGTTTCATTTACACCAAATTGTGTGGAATTGTATGTCAACTGTAGAATCAGTATAGTTTTTATTTTCTTCCTGAGGCTACAGTGAACCAGTGTTTCCTTAAAATGCAGTGATATCTTATGCAATTGCTTCTTAACTCATGTAATGTATTTTTTGTATGATGAAGGTGTACGTTTACTGCAGCAAAAAACAATTCATAGTATTTTGTTACAGTAAAAGCATAATATAACGGGTTTGTATTTAATTCATGTTGTTTCACTTGTCAAATATTTTGACAAATTGTGCATATTTTCTATCACTATGTTTTGTTTCTTTCACCAAATATTTTTTGGGTTTATTTTTCAACTTCTGATTTGCAAAATTCAAATATATCAATTTGCTATGGCACACAATCTCTATATTCATCCTTGCTCACCGGTTCTGCTTTGGTGATTCAATTTGAAACAATACAGACAATATAGCCCTAATACATAAGAATAAAGTGGCTTTTCCTCCCCTCAAATAGAGTCAGAGATTCATGTTTGCCCTAATCCTAAACAATGTTCTGAATCCAGTGCAGGTTATTGTGGATTTACAAAAACCTAACACAGAAGAGCTTTAGGAAGGGGCGAGAGGATGCTTGTCGACAGACATATGCTAGTACAAGACTCAGTATACTGTATTATATAGTGCAACCTCAGAATGTGTGGTCTGGGGAACCTTGTCATGAGAATTAGAGTGTCTAAAATCACTGTTGACCATATAAAAAATAGTTATAGGCCTTTATTTATTTATTTTGAATCCTTGGTCTACCCCACCTCAATAGCTGTGATGTTTTTCAATATACTCTGCTGTCTGCAGGTTCAATGCATTTCTCTGAAGATGTATTCGTTCTAATCACTTCGTAGTTGGATTGAATAAGTACAGCAAGTCACACTTGCTTGCACCTTGCAGAACAAGAAAATACCTTGGGGCAAATCATTGACTGCGGCGAGGCGGCTCTCTCCAAACTGATGGGATTCAGACGGTCTCTTCAAACGTATAAGGACCAAGACGCTTCTTAATTTAAAATTATTTTTACTTTCTCTCAGAATCTCTACAAAGATTGGGGTTTTGTATGCGTTCCCATTGCAGGCTGGTTATCTCTTTCTCTCTCTTTCTCTAATACGTTTTGCTTGTTGCCATCAGTTACATGTCTGCCAGGCATCACATGTCGTCAACTTGCTCCCAATGACATCCCACTGTTCTGACCATTGATTGGCAGGTCAAGCAGCGAGCGCTAGCAGGAAATCAATAGCAGAGGACCTCTAGACGGTACAGGGGGAGTCTTCAAGCAACCGGCTCGCTGGACACTCTGCCAATCATCAACCACAAAATGTAAGGCCAGCCAGCCATGAAGAAAAGCTATCTACAGGCAGAAACAACCAGCTTGGAGATAGGTATCTGTTGAAGTTTCTCCAATAGTGTCAGAGGAAAAAAAAGTTTTCAGGAAATATATTTGCATCACTTATGCTCATATGCTAAAACACCAGTGGGATCTGGGACCTTTGGGACTGGGTTTTACCAAATGTAGGCTCTTTATCTTAACATGCAGTTGCACCGGGTCGGGTAGTCTAAGCATGACAGAGCAAGCTTATTAGCATCTAGTCAGCCATTTCCAGCCAGTGGAACACATAGTAGGCACAAGCAAAGTATACACATCTAGCTCACCCTCTAGCCTCTTTAAAATATAGCCTTGGGGAACCCGAGGCTTAGTGGAGCCTTGCTTTGTCCTCCTTGTGATGCATTTTCCATTTTTCTACGACACTCTTCTGAATCGTGTTGGCACATCACCAAAACAAACACTCAACCAACACTGGCGACAATAATTCCTGCACAGATTTTGTAATAAAAACTAAAAGGAAATGGTAAGATGGTACATTTAGCACCAACGCTCAATTCTGCCTCCTTGACAGTAAAGTGTTGTTCGAGTTCTCTGACGCCCCAAAGGTATGTGTATTTTTTTTCCTTAGACAGCAACCACTTCTTTCTTGACATATCTTCATAACGCCCACTGTTAGAAACCAGATGGCTTTGTTTCCTTTCTTGTCCTTCAGTGGCTTAATGTTGTCTATGTTTTACTATTGTTGTCGTTCCTGCTCACGCCCTTGCCTTACAATAAATGACCTCTGACCCTGGTCATTTATCTAATCTGTACGTGTGTATAGCTGGTTCAGTGTTTCCAATACTCCAGGGAGTGTACACATGGTGTTTTGGTATATTTTTTGGCTGAAGAATATGATGGTTTACTAATGTATTATTTAAAAAAGGAACTAAATTATTTACCATGGCATTTTACCTTTTTAAAAATCAGTCTAGACAAGGATTAAATCTATGTTTATTCACACACTTGCACTTGAAGTCCTGAAATCAACAAAGTGTGTTTGTTGTAGGAGGTTCCCTCCAGATCACAGTAACAAGCACCATGACCTTGATTCTGGGCGATGGCAGTCGGGGAGACATTTGAACGCATTTCAACTATACTGTCGCCTGGAGTTCCTGCAATGCACCTGCCTTTCACAGAGCAGTTGACAACAACAACAAAAACACACTACATTTCCATGGTAACCGCTGGAATTAAAAATGCATCAAAAAAGAATGGCAGCAGAAAGCTATGTTGTAGCAGACAGTAACGTGTTCTCAGAATGCCTGACAGAAAATGTATACGGCATAACGCCACACTAAGAAACCTCCCGTCTCTCGCACAAGTATGTACTAACAATAACGGAGACATATCAACAACACGCTCACCCTGCCTCCCCTCAGGTGCCTGTGAATCCAACAATGGAGCCACACACTGAGCACAAATGATATTGTTGCCGACAATGGCGTCTCAGCACCCTCTGCTTAGCTTTATATGCCCTACCTCTGTCCCTGCGCTAGCGACACTCTATGTGTGGATGTGTGGCACTGAGCTCTCTTTCCTGGCCCCTTTATTTCAGATGTGAAATACATTTTGAATGAAAAGGATATGTGGCGTACAGTACGTGTCTTATTTCCACTTCATTCCATCTCGTTCTCTTGCTGTCATCCATGGTGATTAATGACATAGGTGTCCAGCATATGTCATGCTCAACGGTACCTCCCCACCATCCTCACCAAATGTGTCTGAGGCAGGGTGATAATAACACCTGCTGAATGTGGGATATTATCCCTGGGCCTGAGACCAAGTGGTATGACTTACCCATGGAGGATGGGCCAGCTAGCAACACAACGCTCCCACTGAGAGGCCGCAAGCCTCAATTTCCCGCTTGACTCTGCTGCGTCTATTGCATTTTAGTCAAACTTAATTCTGGCTGTGGATCTTCCCTCTACTCTTTTTCTCTGGAGTTGCTGCCCTGTATTATTTTGGCCCAGGTGTTGTCAACACCTATCAGAAGTGTTGTTACTCATACTGTGATATCAGTGGTGGCTGTGCTCCACTCCCGGCTTAGAGAAGCACGTCTGTTTTAGTTAAATGTGAGACACATTGCCACACTGTCCACATCACAGGGACTAACAGGCTGCTACAGCACGTCTTACAGGATGACTTCATTTACAGCACAAAATGGAACTGTATCTTTTGAATCAATGTTGTTGGGAACAGCTGGCACTACGTAACACTGTGGAGCAGCAACACTAAGCTACAGTAACGTTTCCTGTGGTTACGTCTATATGTGCACACGGGTAATATCAATTAACTGAAGCATGATAACAAGTGAAGTCTATGGCATCTGACATTTAGGATTGAAACAATTTACAGTAGGCTACACTGTACTTAATAGTATATCCAATAGCCAAAAAGAAAACAATTGTCTTGGCATATAGCCATATAGAACTAAAAAAAACAATAAATGAATATGTTGTAATTTGTCTTGATATAAAAACACAACTTTTGTACAACATAATCAAAAATGATTGTACAACCATGTATAATATTATACAAACCCCTGTATTGTTATCAAGACCCGAAGAAATATATTAGGTATTTATTCACCTGCAGCTAAATCCAATATTAAGGTGGAAGGATCTGTGAATCCCTAAGATATGTATTTAATATGTGTATGGTTGAGATTGGGGAAATACAGTATAAGAAATGTACAGTATTTTTTTAAAAGATGGTTTGATATTTAAACAAGATTTTCCAGAATAACTAAATTGTAAATGTGTACTGTATTCTAGTGCATTCAATTAAAAAAATCTGTTTATGTTGTTCAAAATGAAACACAATGAGTCCATTAAAAGTATGGTCAGCTATTGCATGCTAATACACTTTTTGTCAAATTCAATTAATATCGCTTCGCAATTTGTTAGCTTACTGTTCTCTGTGCATGTTGAAAAATGTGAAAAATCTGTAATTTATCTCTGTAAATTACTTGATAGCTTCTTGATTAATGAAAACATTCTTGGCAAATGCTTTCGCTTTCGTCCGTCGTTATAGAGCCCTGGCTCTGTAAATTGGAACAATGTGGCGAACACTGCTCATAGCAACAAAGCCATAGAACTAGGCTTTGCTTCACAATGCATTTTGACCTGTGATGCAGCTCTGAGGACCGCAGAGCAATACTGTTTTGATTTGAGCTCGAAGTTATCAGGAATGACTGGCCCTGCCTTTAATACCGGAATGAGACATATATTGTAGCGAAAATCTTCTGAGAATTATTCACAAAAAAATTGTTTGGAAGCATTTTCTTCTTTGTTACTTAAAACTAGATTTCACACATTGCTTAAACATTCTACATCAGTGATTTGCTTAATTTACCTTTTATTGAAGCTTTTTATTTTACATTAAAATGGCAGCTGTGTAATCAACATCATCTTAAGGAAATTATGTATCAGACTTAACTTCCAACCTCTGCATGTTTAACTGAAGCTACTTCCAGACTTTCAATAAAGATTCAAGTGACATATTTTAACTAAGAACATATGGAGAGAGAGAGAAGAAAAATCACTCCTTTGTGCAAGCGTGAAAGCCACGTCAGTGTATATTTGTATGGTACATACCGTACAGTAGGTACTATATCCCACATTTAATTACAGCTTGAGAACAGCATGCCTCAATTCAAAAAAAATGAAGCTGTTCACACAGAACAATGTGGCAAGACCCCAGACAAGAGGTTATGTCTACACTGTTTCTTCTGCGTGGGGTTAGCAGGTCACCAGACAAAGCAAAAAATAACCTTTGATTCCTCTTTTTCTCTGGATAGGAAGCAAAATCATCAGCCAGCAGATTCTCAGTTGACAAGCAGGGGAATCGTCAGACAGGCAGTAAGCTGACAGGACACTGTACCAGAGTTGGACCCAGAGATTTCCCTTTCCTTATCCTGGTGTCATGGGTCAGGAAGAGAAAAAATACTTAACTTGCTTCTTGTTGCCACTCAAAATGGATTTGGTGAGAAACAGATGAGCCTGTCTCTCCGAATAGAAAGACAGACAATTAACAAAGTCCTGCTGTTTGTGCCATCTGTTTATTGCTATAATCCTATTTTGGGGCACTTATTGCAAACAATTATAATGGTGTTTAAAGTTCCAGCTTGAGGACAAACTAATATTTGCTTTCAACAAAATATTATGATTGCATTGTAAACAAAGGTGTGATGATCTGAGTGTTAGCATGCTATGCATTATGTAGCAGTGTTTATGTTACAAGATTGTTCATATATAATTGTATTATATATAAACACAGTAGGACAATATATGCATTTGTATTATTTATTAGCCTATATTCTGAACAATAAACTGTTTATGTTATTGTAATTAATAATGGGTTTAAAACATTTGGACATCCTTTAAAATACTCTTTACAGTAAGTTTCATATCTGTTATTAGACTACTGTATGTTTATTTCTTTGGTATACGGTATTCCTAAAACCCCTGAAATGAATGCCTTCAACCATGTTCATACTGCTATTATGCATTTCCTAAATTAGTTTTTATTAATCAAATATTGGTTCATTGAGAGGCTCAGGTATATTTATACCAGTATAGTTTTAGTGATTTTTGTACATGTACGCTGTTTACTATTGGTGTTGTTCTCCTTGAAATAAACATGATTACAAAGTAATTGCGTTAAGCCACATCAAAACAACAATTGCATTATTTCTTTACAGATGAGGGCAACTTGATTCAATGCAAATAGTTTTTTCTGCAACCTAATTGGCCATGTTTATTAATAAGTAAGTCCAAAACAGCATTCATTTTGATGGCAGAGGATGTACTCCGTGCTGTGCGATAGCTAGACCTCTGGCTGTTTCTGGAGAGCAGGACTCTTGCTGTGTTTCAGTGATTGCAACATATCCCTCTGATTACTGTCACTGAATGTTATTGGGTGTTTTCTGATTGGCTCTGCATCAGCATACAGGGTTTACACAACAGGCTTCAGGGGAATATGCAAAGTGCTTTAGCATGAAACCCTCTAAAATAAAACATGGCCGCTACTGATTCACTATTGTGAATGTAATTTGACACAGATGCTGGATCTGTCACAAAGGCAGTGGAAAACACATTAGCAACAATGAAAAGCCAGCATGTCCCTACACCCTAAAGACAAATCTGTTTGAGGATTGTGGTTTAACCATCAAAGGATGTCACTTTTTCAAGGCCATTGCCTAGTTTCCCCAGTTCCAAGAATGCAATGTTTTAATGAAATCATTAAACTGAAAACATATGTTGATTAACATGTCTCAATAATGTGGTTTTTAGAGTCCAATTGATTATTTCTTTCAAGATGACGCCTTGGTGATCCAGTTATACGGTGGAAGGCTCACTGTGTTAAACATAGTACCTCTGAGCTCTCTTTTACATTCTCTTTAACATGGCTCTGTGATTTCCTCTCTTCTACCCACTCCTGTAAACATTCACAAAACACACCACCCACCAACATATTGTTGCATCTGCTTGCTATCTTCAGCAATAAGTTAAATCAAGTCAATGCGTAACTCTGTAGAATGCTTTAAGTCCACACACACTGATAAGAAATCCATTGTTTGCAGAGTGGAAAAGCATTTTCCTTCACGATGCATTTTGGTATACAATTAGCATGTCTACAAAGATGATCATCCTCTCTGCTCTCTACTTGTATGTCATACCACACAGAGTACAGTAAACGTAAGTTGCTCCAGTTTGCAGATTCACATTTTTGTATTGAGATATATTTACATTTGCGATTAACATCAGCCTGACAGCTACAGCATCAGATTGCAAGGACAATGGTGCATGTCTGGTATACAGTATTTCCACCTCAGGTCTGCCAACAGGTCCTTCTGGGTTTGGGGAAGGGGTTAAGGTCACCACCCCCATATGGTAAATAGACATTTGATGAACAACTCTACAACTGAATGCCTCTGGTGACTTTAGTAGTACAGTATCTGATACAGCTGTATATTGCATTACAATGCCACTGACGCTCACGTCAAAAGTGTCACCTAATCGCTGCAGTTTCCTCTCATTCTCAAACGGATGCTTTTTTTACTTACCATTCAATCTGAAAGTAATTTAGCCCATTAGCTTGATGCAGAGGAGGGAGCTGATCCATGTGCATCCACTCTGCAACCCTCATACGGAACTATGGAGCTATTTATTTGATAATGGGAAGGGAGGTTCTCAGTGTTAGAAACAGACCATTTCTGACAATAAGGCAAACAACAAGGGGAAGTATGGGGGAGTTGTGCAAATGAGCTCATAATTGAACAGGAGGAAACATTTATGGAGAACCATATAAGGTTAATTGCTCTGGTTACATGCAACATTATTTAAGTGGTAAAATATTTATTATGTTTATCTATTGTTTTGAACCACCTTTATTGCTACACCAAAGGTTTCAGTAAAAAAAAAATGTATTCCAGTAATGCTAATATAATTTGCCTTCAGTGCTATTGTTTAAACAGAATAAATGCTGTCATGAAGTATTAAAAAATAAATAAAAACATTTACATTTGTAAAATTAAGAAGCTTCCTATACCAACTCTTGTTCTTATCTCCAGACAGCTTGTCTGAGCCAATTTTTACAGAATCTGATTCAGTCAACAGACCGTAGTTCCATTAGGTTATTTAAAGTAGGGCAAGGGTGAAATTAGTTGGGATTTTGCTGGAATTTGCTCCCAGTCACTGGCATGGCACCAAGTAGCCTGTCACTCGTCATTACCATCCATGTTGTTTGACATAGCAAGGCCTTCCGCTTCCATTTTCCAAGTGTATTTTACGATGTGAACATGTACAATATGTCTATCAGCCAGTCCCAGGCCATTGGGCTGTAAAGTTACTAATTACTTCATGCCGGCTTAGCGATTTATTGCAAGTTTATTTAAAGGTTTATGTTATTAGCATCTATTTTATTCTGTTACGACTACAGCAGTGAACCAACACTTGATGAGCTCTCTCAATGAGCAGCGTGGTGCAAAAGAATGGATTTTAGATGGCTTGAAAATAACATAATAATATCACAAAAAATGTAAGATGTTGGTCAATGGATGACTGAAACAAAAAACTGATATAAATGGGGGAAAATGGTGATGCCATATGATGCCGGCCCGTAAGTAGCTACATACTGAGAATATTACAAATATTAAACCTTTGGGACATTGATTTCAAATCCAAACAGAGTTTATGACTTCTTGGATCTACGAGTGTTTCAGGGCTTCTAGAAGCTTCCAGGTAAGGATGTATCCATCATGTGCCCACTTCTAACATTAACTTTTTTGTCAATGCCACTGTCTCCACGTTGTCTGCAGACTGAAGGATTTGAGAGGCACTTTTTATTTGTACGCTTTTAACTCTGCCTTGCCGGGGTAATGGAGCTGGTTGCGTGCAAGCAATTAATGCAACCACAATACCAAAAGTGGTGATTTGTCATACACTGGTGATACATAATCATTATATGAAATGTAACACTCCTAAATCACCCAACCTAGGTTGATGTGAATCCTTCAGTGCACCTGTCTGTGTGTTTGTCTCAATAATATAATAAAGCTTGACTTTGCCTCTGATGGTAAAGTTCTAATTTAACAATAAATATAAATGGCGGCAGCACATTGCTTTTGGGATCCTGGTTGCTATTTTGTGATTTCATAAGCAACAACACTGCTAATTTATTGTACCTTTAATTTTAACTCCCTAGAGTCTCCAACCACCTGTCTTGTCTTGCCCTTAAATGAAGGCATTTCAATAGTAGTAAAGCCCCACGGCTGACAGCCATGAGATTAGTATGAATGCATTACCCCCTTGGGTGCCATAGCCCGTAATAAGTCCCCCATTAATCGTATCCGTCGGGGAAAATTTGTTTAGGCCTTAATTACATATCATTAAAATTGGTCTTGATTCTGTAAGATTTAAGCTTAGAGTGAGACTGCACATTTTTCTGCCTTCTTTCCTTTTGGCCATTCTGGAAATGTATCATGCCTCCTCTGGCAGCCTGATTCCTCATAGGCTGCCTGAGTCTTCTCATAAAAGAGGGTCCCCAGAAGGTAGGAAAGGAAGGTTAAACCTTGCTACTGCTCCACCTCAGTGGTGGTGAGGTCCTGCTTGCCCAGAGTTACATTTAATAGAATGTCATTGCATTGTTATGTGAAACAGAAAGGGATTTAAACCCTATACTGTATGTGTCCTGCCAAAAACAGCAAGAAAGTTTGTTCCTCGAAGTTGACTGCAATGCAGTTGGGCAGTGAGTAGGTGTAGACCCAACGAAACGCACAAGAGCACAAACAAACAGACATGAAACAGCGATGCAGGAGGCTGTGCTTGACATTGAATATTATAAGCTCTTGTAGTGACAAACAATACCCGACACCAACCAAATGTCAAATTTACTGTGTACCCTCTCATAGTCATAAACAGGTGCATAAAGTGAATGATAAATGTCAGCAGTACAGTGTGAAGCTGTGGGGCGTTGGTAGTGTGGATGGCTGCAGACTGGTGGTTAGTACACCGGCCAGGTAGAATTAGAGTGGGTACTGCTATCCTTGTGTACAACTCGTTATATATTTTGACTTTGGTTTAAATGAAGAGGAGTACCCTGTGAAGATGTGTGTGCTTAATCAATGTGTTGTTATTCAAGAATATCAAAGAAATGGTTTCCACTATCCTAGGTCCATTTTGTGAGTTATTACAAGCCACAAAAATGTCTCAGGAGAGACAGAGTTTAACCAGGTAGTAAGTAAAACCAAAATGTAAAAGATGCTGTTACTACTTTGGAGAAAAATACTATCAATAGCAATCTATTGGCCAAGTAAGTTTAATTGTTCAAAGTGGATTTGCATTGAAATAGATAAAGACTTATAACTTCAGTTCCAAGAAAATGTGTTTTCTTATGAGGTATCTACATGCAAAATCATCATTATTTCTCCCCTACAAGAATCCCTCAATATTCTTAACAGGACTGTCTCTTAAGGTTTACTGTACACAACGTCAAACAGAAGTGGGTGTTCACTTTATTTTTGCATTATTGCTTGTAAAATCAACAGTATGCACACAACACGCAGTTGTTTACATTGTGAGATTAAACACGGGAGACAGGAGTATTATACACATAACAAACTGTCTGCTAAGCTGTCAGCGCTAACCTTTTCACAGCTCCATACAGTCCCATGGACCACCTGCAGAGTTCAGTGTGTCTTCTTGGCATTTTGTTGTGCTTCATAGAAGATTAAGTGCCTAACCAAAGCTGCCTTTACACAGCTGTTATGACTTGGACTATAATGGAACATTTTTAAGCTTGGCAGAAAACTGAAGTCCCTTCAGGGGGGGGGAAAGTTATTAAAATTGACCTACAGGATTTAGAAGGCTATTTTTATTGGACTTGTGTTTGGTCTACTCCTCTACTTAGCAACCTGGGAATGAAAGGAGTTCATTGGAGCAATCTGACTCGATATGCGGATGATTTATCAGACCGCAGGGACCATTTGAGCTTGTACAACAAGAGGTGAAGCCAAGACCATTAAGCTATGTAATCAGCCACAGTGAGTCTGATACCACACTATACGTCAATGCATTTATACGCCATGCTCTCAAATGTGTTGGCTGTTCAGCATTTAGGTTTTTCTCTTCTAGTCTGAGTCATTAGTAACCTTTTTTGGGGCAGCATATGCTCAGTTTCTTTAAACTAAGAATTTGTAGGAAGCCAGAGTTCTTCATGAATGCAGTTTCCCCTCTTTGGAGTTAATGGTGTTGTTTTATTGTAATAACACAGCACACAAGAGACTTTAAATGTCTGAGCAGCATTTATGTTCAAACTCTAACACATTGTTCCATTTTATCTCCTTAAAAATGTTATCTTCTCAGCATTCAACTCTGAGAGTATAAACACCCTCTAAATTACTCTAACAAGTTGCCATCAGAGCGAAACACATTCAGGACCATATAAATAGTAGATATTTTAAGGTTCACTGGTCAAACTTAGATTTAATTCACATGGCCTGGTTCCTCAACGTATGAGGCTATTTTATGAACTACTTTCTAGATAGGTTGTATTGACTGATTTTCACTAATGATGCCTCTTAGGGAGACTTGTATTTGTAAGCAGCTCAAGGGTCGACACTTAACTATGGCCTCTGCGCGTTTTTTTAGGGTTCATTAAAATAACATAAAGGCTTAACTTTTACAGGAAAACATAGGGGAGATGGTAATTTGTCAAGTCAGTTTTCAACTTGCCATCTAACATTAATTTCCATATCCCATAGCATTTCCCTAAAGACTGTTCTTTTCAGTAAATGCACTCTGGGTTATAAATGTGCTCAGACTGGAGGGAAAGAACTGAGGCCCACAAAGGTAGAAGATCAGTAAATGAGCCCTAACCACAACCTGTTGTACACCTGTTTTCGCTTTGGTGTTCATGTTTAAAACATTATAGATGCATTTATATCAGACCATGGTTCTCAAACTCATAGAGCCATGACCCACAAAAAGAAGTACCAAACCACATGCACAATACGGTGCTATTTACATATATACACGTACATTCTATTAAAACATCCGAGAAGTTTGCTCATCTCACAGCAAAGTCAAAAACTCCACTGTTGTGTAGCTAGTGTGCTAAACGATCACATATTTTGTATAAAGAAAATGCAGATAGAAAATCCTTGCACAACTGTTGTTTTTGGAATTTCTTTATTTTGCTTATCTGCTTCTCTATATTTCTTGAAAGTGTTTGTACATTCGATGGACTCTATTGTTACAAGTAATAAGTGAATAATCAGTAAATATTAAGAGTCTTATTGACAGGAACAGTTCCTCTTTGCAGTCAAGAGCCCTTGAAAGAACTGTTCCATGTGTTACGGGTCCCAAAGATGATGAGCTTCAGTAACAAATGATTAGTATTTGATGTCTTCAGATTCTGGGAAATA
>JAODOY010000019.1:1450545-1468525 GCA_025399855.1 Forbesichthys papilliferus | reverse complement strand
GATTTTGAAAAATGCTTACATTTGGGCAATGGTTGTTAGATTACATTGCTAGGCGAGAGGCTTGGCTATCCAGACGTATAATAATTCTGTAAGACATTTATATATTTTTTTTAAATTTCTCTCGAGTTGGGTAGTGGGGGGTGCGCCCCCGCGGGCGGGGGCAGTCATTCCCAAGAGGTTCTAACTGCAAGTTGACTTCTTCAAATGGCAAAACGGCGCATCTTATCCTTAAATTATTTAATTATTTAATTTAACTCAAGTCTCAATAAGTTTCCTTTAAAACACCAGCGAGCATGGTTGCTCTGTTGCTGGATTTTATCCTATCATGTCGACTGTTGAACAGGAGACAACCACGGAACATCTTGTAACAAGCAATGCGATCAACTAAATGGGGAGTTACTTTTAATTTAGTTAAACTATTAGCATTAGCAGCATGAGCTGCTGAATGTGTTGCATTGACAGGTGATTGTCCAATAAAAAGTGATCACTGCATTTTATGGTCATATTCCCAAATTTTTAACTGGTAAAAATAAATGGATCAATTATAATCTAAGGCACAGAGCAGGAATAATACTTAAACTACCTACCACTGACAAAAAGGTAGGATATTTGCACGTTTTGAGTGTTTCAGTATAGATGCGGACAGCAATCACTTTTTATCGGACATCCACTATTGGGCACGACACCAGCTACTACTACTCCCGTGTGATGCTCACAGGGGCAGTCAACGAAGTTGCGCGTAAGCTACACTTTTTAACTCTGGATGGATGATGTTGTTATTGATTAAATACATTTAGAATGAATAATTGGGCTATTATAATTAGTAATTAAATGAGTAAAACCAAAATAGCCTATGTTTCTACAAAACCTTTGAGTAAGGCTATAACATAAATGCACTATGTTTCTGCATTTGTTTTCTGGGTGTGCCAGCTGCCTCTTTAGGTGGCACAGGCTACGCCAGTGGTGTGCGTGCGCGTGCGTGTGTGTGTGGTCTACAAAGCATATGTTTTGATCTGAGTCTGAGGTGCTGGTGCTCCTAGTGTGACATCTAGTGGCAGACAAGATCACACATAGATCCTTTAACGAAAACACAACTTTGTCCTATCGTTGTATCGTCAGCATTGTGGTTTTAGCTACTGGACACGACCGGATTGCATGTTATTTAAGCAATACAGGGGCATGGTATATTTGCATATGTTGCATATTTCATGAACGTATACAAAAAAGGAAAGCTGTTTCATTGTGTGTGTGTGTGTGTGTGTGTGTGCGTGCGTGTGTTCGCGCGTGTGTGTGTGTGTGTGTGTTACTAATGATTTCTGCATCATAACAAAGAGAACTGTACACAAAGTAACTGTGTCGTCTTGCGAACTGTGTCCGTGCCATTGAACTCCACTGGACTTGTTTATCCTGCCCATTGTAACTCAAGCCATTCTCTGGCCCTGATCCAGCTGTGTGTATCATTACATGTTGGCTGGCTGCATGGAGCTGGTGTGGGGAGCTCTTTGTTGCACTGATGCTTTTCTGCCCTTTCAATCCCTCTCTGTCACAGAGTGCAGATTAGTCACACTTGGCCCATACTCTTTCCTGAGCCTCCTGCTCATATAATTCAATTATTTAACCAGGAGAGAGAAATAACATTGGGTCCACCGCAGTGAAAGCTAAAGAGTTGATTTAGCGGACCTGGAGGACTATATTGATTTGTCCCCGTTTCTTTTGTCCCTTAGTGTGAGTGACATTTCTATAAGAGCAGTGCTGGGAATTCTCTGATAATTCGGGCCTTCCGCGTTGGCGTTGTCAGATAATGTTGCCTGAAGTGTCTCGGTCTTTGGGGAGGACGTTTTGTGCAAAGTGGGAATATTAAGGCTCATTAATTTACGCAGAAAGATCAATTGCATACTTGGAAATGCAGTGATATAGTCAATAAACAATGGGGGGAAATTGCGTAGACAAAAGACAATGTCTTTTGGTGAGTGCAATTTCTCTCAAACACACGGAAGGAACACCACTGTGCATATTGAACAACTGATGTTTTCTTTACTTAAATACTGACCTCATAGCTACTGTAGTGAGGACATGACTAATTAATTCAAGAGCAAATGTCCCCAAAGGCTGCACTTAATGATAAACGTATTAGACAGGACGGTACCCATGAGGTCTGGATCTCATCGCGTTGTGCACGCTCCTGGTGATGTAGCTCACCCAAATGTCACTCCAAGGAAGTGTGTGCATGCATGTGTATGCACATTTAATAATAGTCCCCCTTAAAGGGAAATTCTGGCCAATTTTGACATGGGCCTAATTTTCCCATCTCTACCAACTTTGGCCAACATCTAATCAAACAACTTCAGGCTGCTGGTGATCTGGTGAGAGTGTGGGCTTTTCCGGTGGAAGTTGCCACACACTACTGCTACAGTAATTACTGGAAACACCTACTCAAACAACGTTAGGGTTCTGGTGACATACACTGTCTTTCGAAGACTGTATCCAAACAAGAAAATACACTTTTTTAAGCCTCCAGACTGGTTACAATGCCACTGTTAGCGATAAGGAGGTCCAAGTCAAAATGGCACATATTTGGCACAATTGTACACAATTGTACATAACACTAGGTATGTTTTATTTAGCTAAAATATTTAAATTTGGTTTTAAAAATATATATATTTATAAAAACTTTCCGGCACTCCCTGTAGCATGGAGGAGGTTGTTGTTGCTGAGGAGGAAATGCTCCACGCTAACTAACTTTTTCAGGCTACAACAGCTGTACCCAGGCCATTTACATCTTAGTTAAAATGGCCCCCTGAGCAGTCACCCTGCTCTGCTATACTACACAGCATAGCTTTGTTTGCGTGTGCCTGCATGTGTGTGTATGTGTAACAGGGTTCTATAAGAACCAACGGGTTGCGTAGGCACCAAAGTAGAGTCGGAGAGTCGGAGAAATCACAATTATACCATTTTATTGGTTTACAACCTCCGTGAAAAAGATTTAGGTCGGAGTCCGCAGTTCACCAAGCTAGAACACATCAGGGAATTACTAGACCAATACAAACAATACCACAGCAACTATAAAAACAACCTTACACAGCAATTCCACACTACAAAGCAAAAGGCCTGGTGGCAAAACTACTGACCCACAACTGTAGCCAGCGGACACTCGGGGTGTTCCCAAATAGGGTAAAAATATGGACAACTTTTAATAATGTTAAAACTGCTACAAAAGGTATAGGAATATACGTTTGCTAAATCCAATGCACCCCCATAGCCACTGGCTGCAGCTCCCCGGGAGGAGATGGATGTGTGCAAAGTTTACAGCAGATCGGCCGCCCTGCGAACTACTAAAGTAATACATTTAGAAATTAAATAAGCCAAACACAACTAACAAACTATAACCTAAATGAACAAAACAACTTAGGACAAAACACACCATCTACCTTACCCCATACCAGACACAATCACCCCATAGCCTTAATTGGCATCCATTTTTAAAGGGCAGTTCTTCTTCGCCTATGAATCCAATGGGGCACTCTAGCCCACCTTACTGCACTGGGGCTGCAGTGTGCCACAGTCCAACTGTTACATATGTGTGTACGTGCGTGTGCGTGTGTGTGCACGTGTACGTGTGTGCGTGCGTGTGTGTGTCTGTGCGTGCGTGTGTGTGTGTGTGGCAGAGCAAACAAGAGGTTCAGGAACATAAGAAATGATGAGAAATTGCACCCTGTATGTTGATATCAGGAAACACCTGCAAATATGTGTCAGGGAACATTGGAGGTCCAGTCAGACTCCCCAGACGGTAAATACACCAATATACACTTCTCTGGCTAGATGCAAACTAAATGCAAATGGATGGATCAAACAAAAATGCATGTGCCGTTATCCAAAATGAATAACATGAAATCATCCAGGTTGGGAATATTGAAGTTGTTATTATCCAAACTGTGCCTATTAACCATGTGTGCTTATCTACAGCGAGTTATCATAGGAAACTGTTCATTTTATACGGGACCAGCTGCACACTGCGACATAAAGCAGGCTGTTATTTTATCCGCTGTGCCTGTAAGTGGATTTGATTGTGTTAATATATGATACTATACAATATTTTATGTTTGTATTTTAAACAGTTAATGTGTATAGTATTTATTGCCATTGATTTTTCTCAATACATTGAATGTATAAATTATCATTTAGATTATACTTATTGTTTTTAACAATTACATTTCATCAAATGTTTAATGTAAAAAGTTTGCTCTAATATCGTAGAACTCTAAAGTTGTTCAATCAATAAGTGTATAAACCTCTACCGTACAGTATGTTCGAGTGAAGCTCTTAGCTCGTATACCTGTAATGATCACAAGGGCCACAGCTGAAGCCAGCTGATCAGTGCAGGCTGCGTGATTGAAGGGGTCACGATTGCAATCGAGGCAGAGTAATCAAGGCAGTGCTTTTTACAGGCCAGCTCCTATCCAGAGCCTCTGGTACCACTGTCTCCTGTGTGTATGAACGTGGCATCCTCCAACTGTATTCCCCGTCTCTACTAGTGTTATTCCTATAGGAACCCAGTGCTTCCAACATCGCAGAGGGTTTGACCCACCCTCCAGATCTCCTTCCATGTTACAACCTTCAAACAGACACACAGGAGCATATGCAAACACACGCACACGCACCCATGTCCACGCACCGTGCCTGTGTATGCAGGAATGCCTCACTATTGTAAATTAGGAGGTTGTGTGGTTGCGGTGGATGCTGGTGGGTTGTGGTGCTGCCAGCCGAGGTGTCAAGGCAATTTATTACCGCAGAGTTTGGGTACACGTGTGTCTGTGTGTGTGTGTGTGTGTGTGTGGGTGTGCATGCATGTGAATGTGTGTGTGTGTGTGTATTTCTGTCTGTGTGTGTGTGTGTGTGTGTGTGTGTGCGTGGGTTTGGGTGTGTGTATCTTTGTGTCTGCATGTGTGTTTGTGTGAGTAAGAGTTGGTGTGCGAGTATCTCCATGTGTGTGTATGTGTGTGGGTGTGTGTTTCTTTGTGTCTGCATGTGTGTGTGTGTGTGTGTGTGTGTGTGTGTGTTTATGCGCGCACATAATGTGTGTGTGGGTGTGTGCGCGTCCGTGCATGAGTGTGTGTCTCTCAGTGTGGGTGAGTGTGTGTATATGTGTGTGTCTGTATGTGTGTGTGTGTGTGTGTGTGTGTGTGTGTTTTCCTAGCCCCTGGCAGCTTTGCACACTCAATGGCCAGGCACAGCTGCACAGTTCTTCTAATATGGACTCATTATGGACTCAGTGTGCCTGCAGTTAATTGAACAATGATAGCACAGCCCTATCACTCTCCATAACTTTGATAACAAAGTTGTACTCTGAATATTAAAGCTAAAAGTTTACCAAACAACATTTTCACCTATCTATCCAACATCTGACACCATGGGTGTACATGTTACATTGCAACTGAACGTGCAATTGTTTATTAAAACATTATTGTGTCCTCACATTAGAAGTACTGAATGTGTTTGAGATTGACATAAATTCCTCATTAACTTCTATTAAATTCACTTGCCTTATTTTGTTATTGTGGCCTATTTTGGATTCTGAGTGCCTCGATCAGTACTGGGATGCGGACTGATGTATGTTTGGAGTCTTACTAGTCTTTCTTATACTGTACGTTTAAGAGATAAAAAGCAGCATGTTTCCCACAATGTTATGAGGACTGAATACCACCTTAAACAGTTAATGTAAGTGTAGAAAGTAACAGGTGTTTACCACCAAACCTTAGATTGGCCCCTTTGGGTGGAGTTTAAGTACACGCCACACCGTCATACCATGCTTAATGACCCCACTCCTGCTATCATCTGTGTCCTGGTGGAGTAGCAGCCATATTAAACACCAGCTTCCACTGTATATGTAACACCAGAAACACGTGGCTATATTGTTTTAATTTTGTTACAAATGAGCACCTGCTTCTCCCAACTCCCCTCATCCCCTCCTCGGAGTACAACACAGATGTGTGCAGACACTTTCACTTAGCCGGCAAAATGCAATCTGGGAACCGAAGTGTGTTTGAAGGAGACTAAACCACAACAACAACAACGACACACTACTATCTTAATCAGTTGCAAAGCACCTGCAGGTCCGGCTGGTGCTGGCAAGCTTAATTGACCTAGCTGGGAGGGAGCATGACAGGTGGAGGCCCTGAGCCCGTCCCGCTGCCTATGTGGAGACAAAGCTCTATCAGCAGTCCTGCTGTAATGAGGGAGTTTGGGGAAAACTGCGTGAAGGTGTCAGTTTAGCTCACTGGTGTCCCTCCGTACCTCTGTCCAAAACAGAAAGCATGGACATAGAGCCGCTGTGAAAACACGCTAGATGTGGAGATATGAGCATGCATTTAGAAAGCTTTCCTGTGCTATGGTCATGCAGCTCTTTTGAGCGATGCACAAATTAAGTCTCTAGACTATTAAATTGAGATGAACAACACCCACATTTACTGAGTCACAAATGATAACAGCTAACCATTTTATTTCAATTTTTTTTGCTATCTTGCTCTGATTAACTGGCAAAAAGAACCCGGGTCTCTTACCATTTATTTTGAAAGAAATCATCGCTCATCTGGGTGCAGTAAAGCTAATAAATATTTATTCGCCTGTTCAGGAAATGTGAGCTGGATAAATTGTTCCCAGCCCATGCTTTGAGAGCCACTGCCATTGATGATAACAATATCATTAAATGATTTTTTTCCCTCTCTCTCTCGTTCTGCATCCTTCATGCTCTGCCTCCTGTTATCTCTCTTCCATTCTCTCCATTTTCGCTCAACACAATGTTAACAAGCTCCTGTTCTGTGCCCTATCTTGTGTGTGTGTGTGCGTGCATGTGTGCATGTGTGTGTGCGCGTGCGCGCGCGACAGGTACTGTAGGAAGGATCCCCACACCGACAAGGCGAAAGGTCCTGCGATGCGCACAGACAGACGTGCGTGAGCGTGCACGGGCCGTGCGTTTGGCTTGGCCACCCACCGCACTGCTGTCAGCACTGGTGCCTCCACAGACACTAACAATAATCATGGGATTTGATTGTTCCCTGATTTTGCTTCCCTCAACCCTCCATAATTGATGAGTCCAATATTTAGCGTGTTACCTGCGTGTTGTAAACATTCATTACGCCACTACCTCTCAGACAGGTGAGCGGAGGAAAAGGCTGCATGATGCCAGCCTAGGGAGCAGCTGTCACTTTGACTAATGACAGAAATGAATAAAAACTCATAATTACTTTACAACAGCAACAAAAAAGAAAAGGGTGAAGGGAAAAAATGGTCTCCACCTTATCTCGGGCCAATATGCATTTTAAAAGTTTTCGTCTGGTTTATTAAATTCCACTCACCCACCCCACCCCCAGCCCCATAATACATTACAGACAGAAGCAAGTTCTCAAATTTCAAATTTAATTTTCGACTCTCCATACACACACAGACCCCATAATCACATTGGGACATTATTGTGTTTCTATTGACATTAGCATTGTTATTATTTTGTACTGTGTAAATATCAGTAACCGGAGCACGCATGGCTACCTTTCCAGGAAGGGATTATTTTGTATATTTATTATATTCTAATGCTCTCACACAAAAAAAAAAACAAAGATCCTTTTCCAGATTCTATCTGATGTATTCCATTATCAGAAGATGCTGTCTGTGGGCAATGTGATGCCGTATTACTTTATTGCAGAGCTGCACATGTTGAAATTACGCTGGCTACCTGTGACGCTTTAGTCTCTATTCAGTGGCAAACATGCAGGCTGTGAAGCTATACACAACATCACAGCATTTACCTGAGTAACTGTTGGGATCTGACACAAGTTCACCACAGTTCAGGGGCTGCAGAAGTGATTCCTGCCTCTGTGTATGTGTGTGTGTGCACAAGGATCATCCCTGTATACTGTAATAGGTGTGTTTTTCACGTGAGCCTGTGTCGTGAGTACACAGGCCTTTCCTGTAAGATTGAGGCAGGTAGAGAGATTTTAGGGAAGGAAGGGGGGGGGGCGAGGACAGAGAAAGTGGAGATGTGCGTTAGTCCTACTTAGACAGGCTGACTCCTGTAGGCCATTAGGCCCAACACTTGGACAGAACTTGGTCCTGCCAAGACTAGTGCCTGTGTGTATGTGTGTGTGTGTGTGTGTGTGTGTGTGTGTGTGTGTATTATGTTAGACCCGACCCAGATCCGAAAGTTGGACCCGACCCAGTCGGGTCTCGGGTCAGGTCTCGGAATTTCTGGTCTCGGATGACACGTGAAGACCTCTACTGTGCATGCTCTTGATATCAAGTATGTATACTTTTGTGTTTCCACATCTGTTTTAATAATATTGTTATCTGTGTGCATGAGTGAGATGCACAAAAAAATAAATGTAAACATACATTTTCACCTGCTCTCTCTCTCTCTCTCTCTCTCTCTCTCTCTCTCTCTCTCTCTCTCTCTCTCTCAAGCTCTCCAACAAAGCCCTCTCCAGACAGGAACGCAAACTCCCAACCTCTCAACTTGATTTTGTTTGAGTAGCTACTCTCTAATGTGTTTTTGCTGACTGGAATCCCACATAGCATATAATATGGCATTTTTGTATCTTATGAAGGCAGACAGTTGATCATGTCCATTTGTCATGCTGTCAAGCTAATTACTAGATTGTAAAGGAAAATGAGATTATCCCCGCCCCCTCTAACACACACTCTAATGCACACACACAGACACACACACACACACACACACACACACAGTAGCACAGATAAAAACTCACTCACACACACATATATAAACACGGTTGCTAAGTGTGGCAGACAATGGCGGTTTGTGCCATTGTGAGTTACTGGAGCAGTGAGAACAACATAGACCGAAGGAAGAAAACGAACAAGGTCAGGCAAATGTTTCTTTATGCCGCGATGAATGATGCTGCGTTTCAGCCGCGCGCTGCACTTTACATTCTGATGGAAGTGAGAGAGGTGAAATTCTTGTAGCCGCTTTTTTATTTTTTTATTTTTTTACAAGTACTATTAATGGTGTTCTTTTGCTTTATGTCTGATTTCCAATCCACGGATGGGTTCGCTCTCAAGTGAGTAATTCTTAAAGTACTGTACTTCAATCGGGCTCTGGGCCCAAAGTTTGTGTCTTTTTCCTGTGCCATCAAAGAGAGAGTGTGTGTAGCTTGTTAGCACATACGGTACCAAGCTGAGATTCTATAGGCAGCACGGAGGATTTAATCAATAAGTGACGGCTTAAAGCGAGAAAAATCTGATTCTCTTCTGCCACAGACAACCCTTCTTCTCCTCAGGTGAATCCATGTGGCTGGATGTGTTTGAAGTGGAAGCACGGCTCAGACCTATCTTGCTACGAGAATTAACAAAGCTCTTGTCTGGCACCCTGACTCTGTCAAGCCTCTGAGTACTGTCAAACCTTCCTCCTATCACATCCCCCTATTATAAGAACACACTCTTGAGATCTGAGCTGTACATTCAGCTGGCTTCAGACTCCAAAGTGTTTCAGCCCAAACAATATTTCCCAGATAAAAAGTGAACTCCTTTCTCCATGACCGATAAACAGAAATATCATAGAAAGAATGAGGTTTTGATGTGTCATATCAGTAGCGGAATTGAATGCATTATAACGCAAGCCACGAGAGAGAGTGTGTGGGGGGGGAAATAGGGGGTGGGGTGGAGACTATTACGGAGACTACAGTGATTTCAAACTCGTGATAAAAGCATGTGTGGGGTTGACTGTTGGATTTGTAAAGCTTGTTCATTAAAACCATGATTAAATGATTCCTCTCTCCATCTGACCCCGCCATCTTGGCAGCTTGGAGTTTGACTAATTTGTTTACCTCCTTTGGAGCAGACCCTCTCTAATATGCTTTTTGATCATGCGACAGTGGCGTTCTAAGAATAGCCCTCCCCGTGGGACTGTAGGGAGCCTTCATCTGCTTAGTGGAGACGAGCTAAGGCTCAGTGACAGAGCCCAGCTGGCCAAGGTTTCACAAAGGTGGCCCTTCGTGGCATCTCTGCAAGTGGCGCGTGACAAAGCTGCCAGTCGCGACCCAGGAAATAATCTTAGACAGATGAGGACAAGGGCCATCTTAGATGGCACTGCCACAGGAAGACATGCACTTTACCCCTCCGCCCACAAGGCCTCCCAGACCCGGGGAGAAGTCACAAAACGCACGGCCTGTAGACCCCCACAACGCCCCTGACTACAGAATGTGCTTCCTGTCACGTAATGACAAGTAAGTGGCAGGAGAGGGGAATTTAAACGCGTTGACATGTTGTCGTCCCCCCACCCCTCCCACATCTTCGCTCGTGCTAACTGTCAATTAGGCTCAATCAATCCAGTCGTTTCTGTTTAGGGCAGTTATGACAACTGCAGCACGTCCTCCAATCCACCACTGCATAATAAATATGCTCCGTCAACGGCACAGACTCTAATTGTGCTGAATGGATCTCATTCCGTGTGATCTCTGCGCTTCGTGGCTCCGTTTAGCTTTGGGGAGCAGAAAAGGCAACTCAACATTCAAACCCCAGACTTATTTAAGATTGCAAGGACATGTCGTCTCTGCAGCTCGCATCCAAAACCACATCGCCTCTAGTCCTCTAGTGTGTGTGTGTGTGTGTGAGAGTGACAGAGAAAGTCATCCCCTCAAACTAGAAGGCACGATTGAGGTTTAACAACTCTCCTCTCAGCTGTATTTGACTAAAGCGTGAGACGACACAGCGCTTATCAGTAAAGTGGCTCTGCGGTGATGTATTATTAACAGGTGATGGAGTGTTTGCTTGGTTAAAAAGGGACACTGGTGATGTGGAAGTGACACTGTCAATCTTAGCTTTCCTCTGAGAATCAATTAGGAGATAAACAGGGCTCCATGTCTTCACCAGCAGGGGGAGGAGGCTGATAGGCTGATAGGCTGTCTTATGGATGTCCTGGGGCAAGGTAAACTGACTCTTGAGTTTTGCCATCAGGGACGGGGGCACAGAGAACAATGTTCAGCTGCTCCGAAGATGGAGTGTTTGTGTTTTCTATGTTTTCTTTTGTCGTTTACTCAATGTAGTACAGTGTGTTCTCTGTACGCAATGTCTCATTGTGTGCGCGGGTGCGCGTGTGTGTGTGCGTGCGTGCTGTGGTGCAATGCTGTACCCAGAGATGAGCAAAAACAATAAAATACCAAATACCCTGTGTATCAAAAAGAACTGAAAAATACAGCAGCCCTGCAATGTGTCAAAATAAACTATGTATTTTTGTGTTTAAAAAAATACTAATAAATATTCTTCCAATGGAGTCACTTCACAAACTTATCAATCAGCCTATTTGATCTAGCCACCCTTCACCTGTAAAGTGATTCAGTTAAAGGTATAGTCAGTCATTCTGGAGAAAGCTTGTTGATATTTGAGCTTGATCAAAACAAAAACACCTCTTCCTTTAATGCCATATAATGCTTCCTCAGACGCAGCGCCCCACACATTGGAAACACATTGCGAAGGCTATGATATTGGTATTCTGTGCAGCCTGCACCATTTTGTTTGTTTGTTTGTTTGTTACTATTTACAGAGCCAGGGCTGTAGAAACACTGGATTATTTTATCAGCATGCATATTGAATATGAAGCTATGTATGAGTACATATTTACTGAATTTGACAAAAGTGTTTTAGCTATAAAAATAACTTTAAGACAATCAACCAAGGAAACAAAAAAAAGTGGGGATGGAAGCAGGAATCACATCTTTTTGTTCTGCTGTCAGTGGCTGCGAGAACACAACAGCTTTTTTACCCCTTAACAAATCTGACATACAGTATGCAACCAGTTAGCTGTGGTAGCGACTGAAAGCTAACACATTTAGTCAAATTCAGTGAATATCTCCTCATGGTCTGCCCATTGTCCATTCTGTGGGCTTGCTGAAAATACATCTGGTGTTTTCACATCCACCTGGCTATTGCTCTCATTTAAATTTTCATTGAGATTATAGTGTGAAAACCATTTTTATTTAAGCGTTCCCACAGTCACGCTGGATGGTGTCCCATCAGCGACCAGTGGGGGTGGCTGAATGCAATGATGTTGAAGATATGCACTGAAGTCATGCGTTTGAAATGGTGGTAAAGCCAGATGAAGCGATATAAACAGTACCAATGCTGATTGGTTAAAGAATAAATAAATAGTTTCGAAATTACCCAGAGGTAGGATGTGGTGAGTGCAACCATTCCCCAAATGGCGCATGCCCAGACCCTGTTCACAAGTTCATTTTGGGTCTGGTTACACCAGGCTACCGATAAGAGGCTACACCAAGTAAACTCTCAGAATGCATTTCATAGTATTTTACAAAATACAAAACACTATAGTATTTTTATACAAAATTTGAAGGCATTTTCAACAAATCTATCAAATACACTATAATACTAATTTGTATTTTAAATACATATTTCAATTAGGTATAAATACTGTCCATCCCTGCATATTCCAAATCTGTCACAGATTAGATCCACTCGAAATAACAGAAAGCTAATGTATTGACGCCCAATATGGTAATGAAGATGATACTATTAACAGACATAATAAAACATTTTTATATATTAAAATGTATAATGTTCAAATTCTGATTTGTTTATTTAATTTTTTAGTTTTTAGTTTCTTTGTTTAGTTTACCTTTTGTATTTTTTATATTTAATAAAATAAAAATGTAATTAAACATACAAATGTGTGTCAGGAAGCAACAACGTAGCATACAGTCTGTGACCTCTAACAGGAATGCAGTTTTAAATGACCTGTGATGGACAACATATTAATATAACAATATGTGTTTTTGTCATTTAATGTATTGCCCATTTTATGCCCATTAAAAGCATGTTCTTGCTACAGTGAGCAGCATATAAACAGTTTATATTTTATCCAGCACAGTCAAATCACCAATGTGCTCTGCAGATGGAATTACTACCTTCATTAATTCCATACATATTTAGATATATAACATTTATAGCATCCCTTTTTTAGTATAATCAAGTATATTAAAATAATGATATAATATTCTAAAATATTTGTTTGTCATGCCAATACCCTCCCCTTCCCACTCTGAAATAAAAAACACATGCATTTTAATGACTCGTAGGCCATTATTACAGTCATTATTTTCAAATTAGCAAACTGTACACTGCATTAATAGCTCAGAGAGCTTATACTACACCGTAAATATGTTTCTTCTCTTATCTGTAAATAACGTGATATGCAATACTAGGCAGTAGAAGACTCCACAAAGGAAACAGAAAACGGACCTCGCATGGTATTATGCTTATCTCTGCGGCAGGAGGGTTAACCATGTCAGAGTAAATTAGCACAGAAAAGTATGTGGTTGCCATGAAGCTTTCTGACTGAAAGTACAGTACAATAGCCAAGATCTCTTCACCGAGGCAAGAATGTGAGCTGCATAGCCAAGCCAGAAAATGGTGGATGATAAAGATGACTAAGGCACTGCCTTACCCGCAATCAAGAGCCCCTAGCCTACTTCCCACGACCATTTCTAGTGTGGCTGCATGAGTGCTCAAAGTGTGTGTGTGTGTGTGTGTGTGTGTGTGTGCACTGCATGTGTACTGTACTGTATGTGTGTATGTGTTTATGTGCATGTGTGTGTCTCGGAAGGTCGATTTTTTTTCCAACAGAATGGGTTCCTAATGGTTCAGGAACAAAGCAATTAGCACCTTTTGTGGCCTTGAAGAGCAAGGCATAATTAAAAAGCGTGGCGGTATAGTAAGAGCGCCACCTGTCTCCGCTTTATTGTTATTGCATTCCTTCACACCACAAACACACCCAAACCAGCAGCCATTTTGCATCGTGCCGTGCCATCGATCTTTGACCTATATTTTCCCTCCTCTCGGCATACTGTATGTGTCAGCCTACAAGAAAAGCAAAGCAAAAAGAAACGGCATAAAATGGCGTCACTCTGCTCATTCAGCACAGTTGTTCCTTTAGACCTTCGGCAGCGCGCAGCGTGAAATGCAAATGGCGGGCCTACCGACACTGTCAGTTCCTTTTCTCCACCTTGTCGCTCGCTTGCCGGGCGCAGGAGCTGCTGGGCGAGACAGGCGGTGGCTGCCGGGTCATTGTGCGAACGTGGAGGGATGCACTGAGTGAATAACCTCTCCTGCTAACAGCTGTCAGACCCACCAGACCAGAGCAGAGCAGAGCGGCATGGGCCCACGTCCTTAGCCAGAACGCTACAGACCGAGCTGCCACACTGGCAGGGCCCGGGGGCTGACGGGTGGCCACACCGAGGCTGCGTGACGGGGGTCTCCACACCCAGGCGGATCATTGCTTAACACACAAGCTCATCTCCGTTCTGCTCCCCCGGTGCAGGTTCCACGCACAGCGGTGCGCGGCGCGCAGCGGTGCACGGCGCGCAGGGCCACGACGGCGCCTTTGTCCAGGTGTCACTCGGCAACGCTGCGTCTCAGCATGGTCCGCCAGCAGGCCTGACAGGGGATGCAGAGTCCATGAAGCAGGATTAGGAGCCCACCTATTGTCTAAGGGCTCAGCAGGCCGGGATTTGGGTGCACGGCTATTCACCCACTGTATTTCCATTCTTCCGCGCCATGACAGGGACGCTCTGGCCCCCCACTTTTGTCTGGCAGCAGTAAGAGCATGTGCACAAGTCATACCCCCAGTTGAGCCACTTATTATCTGTGCTGACACGAGGAGGAAAGGTGTGATGTGAGATTGTGCTCTTGATGCCTGCTGCCTGACCCGCAGGTTACACCGGTTTGAACAAGCTTGGCAGAAGGCTTGCTGCTCATGTATATTTTACTGTTGATACTGTTATCTTTGAAAAAGAGTGTGTTGACCTGGATATTAACTAGAAGGAACTTGACCAAATGAACACTAAATTAAAACTCTTTGTGTGTGTGTGTGTGTGTGTGTGTGTGTGTGCGTGTGTGCGTGTGTGCGTGTTTTGTAATGTGTCGTTCCAATCAAAAACAAACCGAACCTTGTTGTAATTTTTATATGATTTTTGTTCATGTTTAGGGCCTTTAGGGGGGTACTATGTGATTTGCAAGCAATAAATGAAAGATATATAATCACAAATCCAACAAATAGTACATTTACCAAAAGAAAGGAAAAATACAAATGCAACACACGTTTATTGCAAAAGTAAAATTTAAACACACTCCTGTTTAAAAAAACAATGTGTGTAAAATCTGTAAACATCCACCAAATCTAGAGGAACATCTGCGCTCCACTATATCATTGAGCTGAGGACATTGCAGTAAAAGATGTTTAGTATACTTCACTGTGTACAGTCATTCATAGGCCAAACGCTCCACACAGCCCCACTGTACTCGTTTCTATGCTGAGAGAGCTGTTTGGGCAGTAAAGCATTGAAGAGTGGTGATGGATGGCTCCTTGGTTTCTCATAGAAAAGATAGGAACAGACAAGTTTTTTTTAAGGGGTGGCTCAAATAGATATGGTTCACATGAATGCATTTTTCCCCTGCCTTGCTGTCTGAACAAGCTTTTAGTTCAGCTCCAGAGATTCTTGAATTTCGTGGTTTTTATTTTTTTGCATTTGTGTGTGTGTGTGTGTGTGTGTGTGTGTGCGTGTGTGTGTGTGTGTGTACATTGCATTAATGCTAGCTTATTTCAACCACCGAATAAGTGGCCCGAAATCTGCCCCGGCTTTTGACTCATTATTTCAGACAATAAACAATCAGTATTTCCCCCCGCATTTCAAAAGTATAAACGTTTTCACATATAAACAGTTGATGAGACCACTCTGTAATTGCGCGAGTGTGAGTGTATGCCAAAGCATACTGCGATGTTGATGGAACAGTAAACAAGCCTCTATTGTGACTGTTCCTCCCACTCGGTTTAACAGACAATTTTCCATATACCTTTCCAAAATATATTGAAATAGAGAGAGGGATCAGATCCTTCAAAACATACAGTACCTTGGCTGCCCTTGCCAAAGAGCACTCCCTAGACAAAAGCAACCCTAATAAGAACTAATGTGCATTGATATCTCTATTACAAGCTAGACTTAGCTTTAATTGCTTCTCATTTTTGGGATTAGGAAACCCCTACAGTAGGTGTGTATGGAGACCATTTTAGTTTGTTCCTATGTATGTATTGCTCCCGCCACTGCCTCCTGTGTGTCACGGAGGTGAACACCTGCGCTGCAACAGCATTGTGAGGAAGGTTTCGCGGGTCTTGATCTCTGCCTCACAGCCATGATGAGGAGCATGCCATTCAGCGGGGAGTAATGGCTGCCATGACGGTCTGCACAGCAGTTGATAGAGAGGGGTCCTCCCTGCCCTGCCCCACCCCAACTCACTCACACACACCCACACACACACACGCACGCACACATGTGCACGCACATGCACACACACGTACAGGCACACACACATGCACATGCACACAAACACGCACGCACATGCACACACACGCACACGCACAGGCACACACATGCACGCGCATACACACACGCACATGCACACACACGCACAGGCACACACGTGCACGCACACGCACAGGCACACATGCATGCACATGCACACAAACACACACGCATATGCACACACACGCACAGGCACACACATGCACGTGCACACACACGCACATGCACACACACGCACAGGCACACACGCATGCACATGCACACAAACACGCACGCATATGCACACACACGTATAACAATTTTTGTTAGAAGTGAGAAAAAAAGTATGATATCTAATGGAATTAATCACACACACACACACACATGCACATGTGCGTGCATAAAACATAGAGCTATATACTATATATTGGCGCACACACACACATTGACAACTTTTGTAAAATACTTTTTTGTTACCTTACAATGTAAAGGGCTTGAGATTAAAATTATTGATAAATATTGACATGCGCGTACACACACACACACACACGCACACACGCACACACACACACACACACACACACACACACACACACATAGAATATAAAGTAGTCTGAAAAGATAGTGTCCTGATTTAAAAAAAATGTTTATTAATTCTGTAAAATGCTGGCAATATGATGTATTTAATACATATTATTTTAAAATAAATTATAGTTTATTGTTGTCCTCTCATATTAACGAAAGAAAGGAAAACACAATGTACTGTTAGCTGTATTGTTTACTCTATTACACTACTTTCATTATAATCATTATTTTGCAAAAATATAAATAAATATAAATACAAGAAAACAGTTACAATGTAACATATTAATATATTATAAATGATTTAATTGTATCATAATAATATATTCTCAATAACATACAGTAATATGTTGAATATTTAATGTATTTCTCTTGACAAGCATGTACAGTATATAGTGACAAATGGAGGACACACATTACGGTCCATCCTCCTAGAAAGCACAACAGTGTACTATTATAGACAGGAGCTCCGCCTCTCTGTGTAATTCACTATGTCGCCATGCTCCTTTACTACCAGACCCGTAATTAAGGAAACCAACCCTGCAATTATCAATCAGTTAATTACTGATGTCCAAATGGAACCAGGAAGAACTATGGATTAAACAATGAAAAGCAACATCCAATAATCAACCGAAGAAGAGTATTTATAGCAGACAGTAAAAAAGCTTACAGTATTTTATTTGTCAGATTTATCCAACAATATATTATCCTTGATTTTGAAACATAGATTTGTTCATTAGGTTTGAATAGCTCCATTACTAACCAACTGTTCATAATTATTATAGTTTAAGGATGAATGCAATTTAACCTCATTTACCAGTTGCTTGGCAACTTGCCACTATGCTTACTGACCCCTTACATGTTTAAGGTATTTCTTACCAATTTCACAAGAAATATATCACTATTAACTTTAATTGTTAACTTCAACCAATACATACACTTCAGTTTTGAATGGCATCATTATATACGCACACAAGCACACGCACGCACACACACACGCACGCACGCACGCACGCACCGCACGCACGCACGCACGCACGCGC
>JAODOY010000019.1:1433032-1450445 GCA_025399855.1 Forbesichthys papilliferus | reverse complement strand
GTAGAACCAACCTATGCAGGAAATATGATACAACTAATATACTACAGTATATATACGGTAGAACCAACCTATGCAGGAAATATGATACAACTAATATACTACAGTATATATACGGTAGAACCAACCTATGCAGGAAATATGATACAACTAATATACTACAGTATATATACGGTAGAACCAACCTATGCAGGAAATATGATACAACTAATATACTACAGTATATATACGGTAGAACCAACCTATGCAGGAAATATGATACAACTAATATACTACAGTACATATACGGTAGAACCAACCTATGCAGGGAATATGATAGAACTGATATACTACAGTATATACCGTATACGGTAGAACTACTGTACTACAGTATATAATAGCGGTCTATTGTTATACATGGGCCGTGCTTCTGTTGGTATGGCCTGCTATGCGGTTAATATGAGTAAAGGGTTCCAGAACAGCTCTGGGGGAAAAAAGAGACCCCTGCAGCAATTTCTCTGGTTTAACTATTTTTTTTATTTAATATATATGCATTTATATATTTATAGAACATTTTCTATTATTATTTCTTAATATTTACATTTACATTATGTGTATTTAAAGTAATACGATTATCTAAAAAAAAACATGCAGTGGTCTCTTAATATTTTCCATTGTGGTGCCGATGCTTTACACTTTGTAGACTAGACTAAATAGCACTGCTGTCATGAGTAATACAGACATACACTTTGGTAAACCTCTCATTATCATATTTTTAATCAAATTGTAGGGAAAGCTGGGCTTCTGGTGTACATATCAAATAAAATTCCCTGACATTTGTGCGTGCACCACTATTCTTGTTAAACAACTTGCCTATAATAAGGTCATATTTATAATATGCAAAAGGGGAAAGTTTTAACAATGTCTCTTCTGTGCTGAAGACAAAGCCTTGTTGTCTTCAGCACAAGAGGTGACAAAGGCCGGGACTGCTGACCCAACCAGACACCAGACCCCACCAGACCGCTCAGACCCCTGATGGCTGCCACTCACTGTGGGACTGAACATTAGCACACACTCCATCATTCCATCAAGTGTCACACACTCACTCACCAAGACAATGCACACGCCTGTCAGAGGGGGCAGCTGGTTGCGTGCGTGTGTGTGTGCGCGCGTGTGTCTGTGCATGTGTGTGCGTGTGCCTACATGCGTGTGTTAGACAGACTGTGGTTCAGCAGGTGTAACACCTCAAGGCAAATATTAGCAATGAGATATTATGAGAGACATCTGGCGTGTGGGCGTGTTCGCTCAAGTGCGTGTGCATGCATATGCATAGTATCATATACATACATATGCATAGCATGTGTGTGATTTGCTCATTCTGTTATATACTATATGGCAGTGGCGGCTGGCCAATAGAGGGCGCTAGGGCGCCGCCCTCCCTAGTGGATCTGCATATTTAGATTTTTAGAATACATTTGTTTACATTAAACACTTTCTAATATGTCGATTTTACTATGAGTGTTTTTAAAATGCACAACAATGTGTAATATATAACAAAGTGGGTGTGTGTGTGTGTGTTGGTGGATGGGCAGGGGTGTAGGTGTGTGTTGATATTGGGGACTGAAGTTAAATCGTTTTGAGTTAACTATAGCTTAACTTAAACAACAACATTCACGTTGCCAATACCGTAATTTGCCGACTTTTAACCGCACTGTATATTAACCGCAGGTCAGTATTGTCATTTTTAGAATTAAAATTGTTAATTAACTGCACTTTATGTTGCGTCATCGGGTTGGAAGCATTTTTATGTAAAAAAAAAAAGAAGAAAAAGAAAAAAGGTCAGACACCAACCACTTCAATATATCCTACCGGTATGCGCTAGCTAGGCTACATAAATGATGGTAGTTTACTATTGTTGGCTAATCGTGTTATTAACAAGCCAAGTTGCCAACAAACAGCATGGCTAAAAAAACTGCGTTAATATATTTCTGTGCTTGCAGGAGATAAGTGAACATGATCAAGTTATGTGTGTTTTGTGCAGCTTCCTAGTTCCTACTCAAAGTACGTATATACTACTGCCAGAGGGGTTTATCTGGCTTGTACAAAAAAGAAAGCCAAATTATTTTCCTTTTCTGTTTTTCGTATATTTCCAAGTTCAGTTCGGGTTGCTAGCAGTGGCCAAGCAGTAGGCATATCCATTAGTCAGTAGATAATAAAAAAAACACACAAAATGTTATTTTTCATAAATTATAAAAGTTAATTTCAGTTTGTTAAGTTGGTAACTTAACGGTAGCAATTGGCTACCGGGCATTATATCCAATAATCAGTAGGCTATACCGGCAGGTAAAAAACATTGGCACAGTACAGGCTTGGTTAATCTCGCCAGATCACCACTAAGATTAAAGTGAATCCTGTGTTTGCTGTGTTCAAAGATGTTATATTCTTTCTGATTCATTTCTCCATGCGTCTCTATTAAAATTGACCGGGCTGCTGGCAGCATTATGTGGCCTTCCTGCTTCCACTTTATATTTCTGTCATGACACTGGCAATATATGATATTGCGTGCATTATCAGAGCAGGAGTATATTCCAGAACCAGCGACACAAAACCTCCTTCCTGCACAAATTTCGTACAGACTTTGAAACGCGTCTCCCGAATGTATGTGGAGAGGGCACCGAGACGGTAGTGGCTTGTGGGCTGATCTTCGACCGCGGGGGCACGTTGGTGGGCTGCGGGCCAGTGCTCAACGTGGACCGCGCGGTACCGACCTGGCAAGAAAATGTAACCTCGTGGACAGCTTTCAATAATGTTACCACACAGACTGTAGCCTATACTCTCACCGACCCAAAACCGGCAAGACTGTAACCGGTTGGACATGAGTGTGGATACCTGGACTAATCAGAATACTAATACTTTGCTATATCTGATGATTGGAATGTAGCCTATCAATAGCAATTTAGCACTCTTTATTTGGGATGTTAGCATATCCGGCCCTATGTATATTACAGTATGTGTGCATTTCTAGAAAGTAGAGTGTCTGTCTGTCTCTGTGTGTGTGTGTCTGTCTCTGTCTGTGTGTCTCTCTCTCTGTGCGTGCGTGCGTGCGCATGTGTGTGTGTGCATCCCTCTCACCAGATTGGCCTCGCTGGGTGCATGGTACTTCTCGGTGCCCATGCGCACCAGGCCATCGTTGTACAGGAAGATGCGGAGGGGGTCACAGGAGGTGACCAGGATGTAGATGCGCAGGTCAAACTTGTAGCCCTCCATCAGGAAGGGCTTGTCCAGGTACTCCTGCACAATGAAGTGCTCCTGGGCAGGCAGCTTCTCACAGTTACGGATGAGTGAGATCCTACATGGACAGAATAATACAATGTCAGGGACCAGCAATTAAAGGTGCATAGCGTAGGATTTTTAGGCCCCCATGAAGCTATGTGTCGTTACCATGTGTGTCTGCACTCTGATTCTACAGCGGAAAGCAGTGCTGGCATATGCAGTCCACAAAGACTAACAAATGACCGACTCCAGCACCACAAACTCAAAGTAGGCTTTTGCAATCTTAGACAGGAAAGCCAACATTACTGCAACTGAAAATAATATGCTAGTTGTGTGATCTTGTGTTGTAGTTTTGGTAGTAGGCTACGTTATATGAGTTGCTGCGGCTGCTACCTACTCACAGTAGGCCTATTTGCATAACAAAATACTGTCTTTGAGTGGATAATGTGGGGCAAATGAATCCCTTGTGTAAGGCTTGTTTGCCTTGCATACATGACTTTATCAGGACAGGAAAATGCGTTTCTACTTGCAATATGTGATAAAAGACAGAGGTGGTTAGCCGGCTACATTAGAATGCATGTATGGCAGTTTACTTCCTAACGTTAATTTCAATTCATTGTAGCAATACTTGAGCCTAACGTATTTGTCTTAGTTGCGTTAAGTGACCAACAAGTCCATAAATAATACAAAATAGGTCTGTAACAGTGCAGGGCAGCACAACTGTGCTAAACAGTATCCGATGACAGAATAGTATATTAGGCTACGGTGTAGCTCTATTGCCTGGTAAAATTATTTTCAAACATGTCCAATACATGTATTATATATATATATATATAATATATTTTGTTTTCAAATTCTTTTTCAAGCTACAGCCACTAAAGCCATGGCCAAATGTATCAAATCTAATATACAAAAATGTTTTGTATATATAATCAATGTCAAGTAAAATCAATGTGGAAGAAACATTGTTCAGGTCCAAATCTGTTCAGATGTTTAGTCACTGCACGGTGGAGACAATACCGGTATACAACAAGGGCAACGCTTTAAAAAAAATCATAGTTACAGAAAACAATTTGCTTTAATAAATACCAAATTTTAAAAAAAGAATGTCTGGGCTAGGTTCTGTATTGAGGATGTTCATGTTCATCTGAGGCTCAAAACACTGAAAACAAAAGGCAGTTACTTTGAATGTTGTACTTCCTGGACAGACTGCAGGGTTTGTCTGGGCTCAGTTACTCAGTCACCACTAAATATTATACTCAAAGGGATCTACTAATCCGTTTGTAATTTCTTTCCAGAGCAGGTGGTGAATTACAGGATGGAAAATAACAATTGTTACACTTGTTCTACAGCAAAAGGTTTAAGTTTGATTATGATTTGTGCAACTAACAGCATACAAATCTGTCAAGGTGAACTTTTATCAAAAGCTGTAGTAGATGTGTGTTACCTATTGAATTGTATTGTATTGTATTATTAGACCATTATGTGGATTATATGGCACTACAAATTCAAAATTGTGTATAATTTGCCTGATGTTACTGCAATGCTAAAATTACCCATTCATTCTTTATAGATGTACACTGATGTATGAGCTTAGGGTCGATTCATATTCTACGCAAGTTACGCTGACGCCAACACATCCAGCTACTATACGTACGCGTTGCAGTGAGGGGCTTAATGGGAAAAATGTACCTTCTCTCTACTATGTCGCTCTACCACAGAAGAAGTGATATAGAGATAGCAGCTAACTAGGAACGGTTGTGTAAACGTGTTCGCAATAAGATACTGAGTGCAATACACTAGGTAATATATTGCATGGAGAAATAGGCTCCACATTTGAGTGATAGGAAAACTACAAATATGTACAATAGATTAGTGACCTGTTTGTGCGTGCCTAGAGTCATTTTATTAAATGCACAAAAAAATGCAGTTATGTGGACGAATATGCATGTCATACTCGGACGTTGTCATTCATTATTATTTCATTTCAGGAGCAATACAATAATGCAGCCCTCTTCAGTAGGCTATTTGAATTTCTACCTGACAAGTCAACAGAGACTACTGGATGAAAGTGTGTCGCATCTGAAAAGCCTCACCGCACCTACTGACATTTTGTATGTATGATTTCATTTACTATGAAATTACGTGTGTAGCCCTTGCGTTTGTGTAGCTTGCAAACCAGGCCTTTAAGTGATTGTGTGAGGAAAACCGTTCCCATGTGGGTCTTGTGCTAGATGGTTGAAGTCAAGTCAAGTCAATTTTATTTATATAGCCCTTAATCCCATTACGGTCTCAAAGGGCTTTACAACCCCAACTTTCACACGGAAACGCCTGTGTTCGAAAACGCAGTCACATTTGTTGTTCTGATTTTGTTGAAGGTGGCCTAATCGTCTGCTGATGACTTAATTGACGCCTACTGGCACCACCTCTATGCCAGACGATTTGGGATGGGGAATTTACAACCTGCCATGCAGAGTGGAACCAATCACTGAGCTTGCACAAGGCTAGTGGTGCTTATGGTAGTCTGTATGTTATTATATTACTATATTAGCGTGTGCGTGCCTGCAGTATGTGACTGCATTTAAGCAGAGAAATAGAGGCGTTCATATCTAACAAATTGAGGGGAGTCTTTAGATATGAACCACGTATTTTCAGGGGACATGGTTCGAAAAAGGTTGAAGAACACCACTTTATTAATCCCGGCCGGGGAAATTAGGGTGTCACCATGTGCAGTGTAATAAAATATGGCACAGTAAAGATAAAAAGATAATTAAAAACGTGATAGATGGAGTGGAGTGTGAGCCATGGGCATGACTGATGGCATCGTCACTGTCCGGAGTAAGTGTTGGAGAAAAATGAAATGACCCCAAAGTACAGTGCAACCTTCCACTGTGAGTGTCACTGTTGAAGCCAAGGCTGTCGGCTGTCTGGCTGCCAAAGCATTGTCAACAACAACACCGGCATGTGAAGTAAAGCCAATCATAGGTGGAGTTTGCAAAATCAAGAGTTGTTCAAGTGTGCTAAAGGTTGTTATCTCCATTCAGTGCCATAGGGTGCTCCCGCAGATGCTCCACCCCCCCAACTTGAACACACATTGCCGAGGCTGGGATAGTGTTGTGGTGCGGCCTGCACCACTTTGTTTGTGTTCCCATTTAGAGAGCCAGCGCTGGTTTGTTTTTCAGCGCACAAGACAGCTAGGAGACGGTGAGGAGAACGTCGCTGAATTTGACGTATTATCTTATAATCGATTAAACCACCTTTAATGCAGCAATTTACCTTCACATCCCTCCATTTGGAACATGAACGTCCTAGAAGTGGACTAAAGGGAACCTTGGGTAGATTCAAAGAGAGTTTTTACTCTCTCACACACTTGTTCATAACTGGTATACTTTCTAGTAAATCATCTAAATACCCACTATTGTACCTGTTGATTAATGCCAGTTAATATGGGGATCAGACCTTTAACAAGGGTTTACTGGCCAAGGTGCAGAAGAAGAATTAGCTTAACTTGGCTTCACACAGTGCGTGACATTATCTCTGTGACCTGCCAGAGATAATGTGCATAAAGATACCTCCAGGAACAAAGAAATATGGAAATGAGAAAGCCCAGCATGCCTTGGCTCTCTTCACAGGAGAACAGGCTGCCTGGTTCTGCACTGCTTCAAACTTTCCCAAACTGTTGTTTCTACCTTCACGGCTATGCTTCAATCTAAATACAACGTGAATAAACAAATGTTACACAGCTACACAAATGCCATCTTGTCTGAACAGTACACTGCAGGCATCTGGAGAACGTTGTGATTTCATGATGACAAACTCCACAGTCCATCAAACGCTGTTGTACGGTCTCTTGGCTCTGTGCGGGTTAATAGGAGCAGACGTCCTGGGCTGCTTCAACCACTGCTCTAATTCACTTGCTTTGGTCCCATGTCACTGGCACTCAGGCCTTAAAGTACACAGGCTAGTTGGACACAAACCAAGGCCAAGTGGGGAGTGTGTGTGTGTGCGTGCGTGGAGGTAAGGTGGTGTTTTTTCTAAACAAACTGCCACTATGCGCTGCCCCTGAGTCCAACCAAAAACACATCACCATCCCTCAGAGTTAGAGCAGACTTGCACTAAATTGGTTGCATGCGCAGTCTGGCGGGCCCCATTATATGCACGCAAGCAGCCACGTACACATATGATATTAGATATTAGCCTAGATGGTGACTTGGTTCTGTATACAGTCCGCACCAGGGGACTCATTTATTAACGTTGCGGATGCATAAAAGAATGTATTTCTAAGAAAAGTTAGGGATTTATAAAAATCCAAACTTGACATGAGAATGTGATAAGGGCTGGACAATTATTAAATATCGATATATATTTTTTCAATAAAGGTGATAACTTATTTCCAGTATTTTGATAAGCTACGATGGGCGCAGAAGTCAGTTGTTTTCAAGGCGAACTACGTGCATAGCCAGTGCCAAACTACTGTTTGGCACTGGCTGGGGGCTGGTTGCATAGTGGGCTGTTTTCACATGCCAGACAATATTATTGTCTGGCATTATTTAACTCTCACCCAACAGCAAGTGTAAGAGAAAGGCTTAATATCATGTATTATGACAGCTTCCTCCGCTAATAGTCACGTCTTCTGTGGAACTGCTAGCTTACTAGATGGCTGCGTCTAATTCATGAGATCTTTCCAGCGCCAGTCACAACCGCTACCGACACTTACTGACCGCTACTGACACGCTACTGACATAAATATAGCCGTCATTCATTATAGGTAAATACTGTACTAACAGAAAGACACAGTTGAGAGTTTTGTTTAGTTATTTTGACTGTGATTTCACATTTCTTGTTTGTATGAAGGCTAAACGGTGAACATTTACTTGTACCTTTTTTATTTCTAAATTATTATAATTTTATAGGAGGAGATTTCCAAGACTTGGTAAATGCATTCTTAAGACGTTTGTAAGAACTCCTTTGTTGGTGTTTTAAGCACTTTTTCTGAGGATTATATTGTTTATTTCAATATCGGAATTATATCTTATCGACCAAAATTTAGAAATATATTGTGATATAAATTTTGGCCATATCGTCCAGGCATATCTAACCCATATCGTCCAGGCCTATCTTTGACCCATGCGTACACACCAAAATTGGGGGGGGGGAATGGGAAACTGTGAATCCAATGGCAGAAGGAAGAAACTCAAGAGATGTTTTTAAATTTATAACATTTTCAAAGGGACAGAGATGTCACCAGACCTAAAATATTAATTTAGAATATACACTATTATTAGAAACTACATGATTCATAATTATTTTTCACCTTGCTGTTACTGAGCAAATAAAACACTACAGTAAATGTTCTCTCAAAAGGCATAGTATTGACGGCACTATGCAATGCCCCTTTTCCCAGGAGTCATTGGTTTGTGTGTGTGTGTGTGTGTTTTGTGCTGAATTTACAGTTGTATATTTGTATTTTAACTTTAATCATGTTTTATTAGTTTCAGTGTGTTTCAGCGTGTTGGGGAACTGTAACTAAGTAAGAAAGTTCCATATTGAACAAAATGCTTTAATGCTGAATCAGTGCATGTTAATACATGAGTGTTATTGCACAGGTGTTAATGCACATGTGTTTTTCCTACATGCCATTTCCACTATATTTTTGTTACATACTGTATATCGGCCTTCGTGCCTTTTGTTTGTATTGGACGGTAAAGAATTATTGAATCGTATTAGATCAGTGTCTCAAACTTGACAAAAAGTTTGCCCACAAATGAATTCCCCATTAACCATGAATCTCTAGTGATTGTGTGAAATTACTTTTGTGGTGTTTCTGTTGGGTTTTGCCATCATTGCAGTCATCAATGGATATAAATTCAGGGCATTTCAGTGACCATTTATAGGCAATTGTGGGCGTTATTTGGGTGGGACAAGATGCTTGTTCACTTAATTGCACTAGATTTCGAGTAGATTGGGATTTATAAAGGAAATGTGTGGGATGTGCGTGGGCACACACACTTCCTGTGTTTTATTCGTACGCAACATTTTCAGATGAATTCTACACAGACCCATTTATCTGACCCAGTACTGTATGTGGAATCAATCCACTTGAAGGAAACCATTGTTCACTTTCAAAACTTTGGTGATTGTGGCCATATGAAAATATTACACACTGTTACCCACTTAACTTATAAGCAAAGAAGTACGATAACTCCGTAAATAAGACACTTAATAGGCATCCATTTTTAAAGATTGTTCATATGAACAGCAGCAAGCTTGGCCTTTTCGATTACAATGAATCATTCTTAGATCAGCACTTCTTCCAACAGAAGTAATACAATAATACAACAGGCCCAACTATTGGAAGTGCCTAAGGGTCTGGTATGTGCTTGCCAGTGTTATGGCTTCATCAATCACTCCTCATCACTGTGATCCCCTGGCAGCCCAAAGACTGCTATGTCACAACCCGCCACTTTCTTGTGCCCTCTTATCAAAGAAGCTCACCGGAACGGAACAGATGTGAAGCTGATGGGAGACTGACCAATAACGTTAGCAGACGCTACTAACAGCCAGTCAGCAAGCTGACTGATGAGGACAGGGTTAACGGCATTAGTTAGCCGAGGAAGAGCAGCCGAGAGAGAAGATGACATGATTGATGAAGCAGGGTGTCAGGTAATCACTGCCCACTCCCCCCTGCCTATTTCATTTGGAACCGGAGGAGTTCTCACAATGTGTGAAGGTTTTTTATTTATTTTTTTATCCCCCTTTATAACAAGCTGCACTTCAACCACAAACAATAACTTAATTTAGTCGGTCGGTGGAAAAATAATTTATGGAAGGGGGGGAGAGGGGCTGATATAACTTAATTTCCTGCCCCGTCACGGTGTTGAAAAAATAGAGAAAAAACTAATCTTGCAGGCCGCCCGTTGAACCCGTAAACTCATCATATTTCACTTTCTTAACGTATTGCAATAATTCAGCCGTTGCTGGCTTTTATTCTTTAATAAATAAGGGCTTAGCGTAGCATGGAGTTAAAAGTAATGCTCACATTATACTAGAAAGGACAAACTAAAGGAAGAGAGAGAGGAAGAAGTAAAAAATGCATATTTGTACTTCAACACCCCCACCTATTGGTGCTGGCAAATAAGCACAGCACATCCCTCTTTAACAGGCCTAGAAGGGCTGAAAAATAACCTTTTGGAATCTTTCATAATCTACTGTAAAATATTATGAACGAGTCAAAAAAACTTCTGTGCAATATACAAACCAAAAAACAAGCTCTAAGTACCATCTCAAAATCTAGGCAGATACAGTATTTACTTCATGTTTTAGGTTGTAGAAGAGAATTATTAATTAAACCAAACATGCTTTAATCAAAACCCCTTGGCCATTGTGTTTCAAATAGCTGTCAGTCCAATTCAGGGGTCAAGATATTATTATAGTATATTATTTTTAGTTACAACTAATGTTAAGTTTGTCTTTATTGGCCCCATGTGCCCTTTCTCATGGACCAACTCCTGTTTTATTACCAGTGCTTTGGTCAGGAGAGGTGGCAGGTGTATTGACCTAACATGCAGGGAAAATGTGCAAACTCTACTGTACACAGAAAGGCCCCAGTTGGGTTTGAACCTAAAGAAAACACCTTGCTGTGCAGGCAACTGTGCTACAGTAACACTGTGCCATCCATTTAAACTTTCTGCGCCATAACTACTCAACATGATTGTTCTACTATAGAGGAAAGCTCTTCAGGCGCATCCATTAGATAAAAGAAACTAAATAATTGCATATATGATATAAAACCATCGGTCTGGTTATTATGTACCATCACCATTTCTCACCAAGCCATTGTGATTATTGTGTAATGAGCCATATATTTTCTCCTTTTGTCCACATACTGTATTAAAACTGTCACCAGAATTTCACATTTCAGTCTCAACGACCTCATAGCTTTTATTCCCGTCACTGGGAGAACATACAGCATATGACACAGGGCCGAGAGATGCAATATCATATTATGAGCCATGATCTTACCCCGGGCGATAACAGGTATGATATTTGAACCAGAGCTCCCCTTCCTTACAAGTGACAGCATGGAGGGTCTGATTCCCCCGTAGTAGCCTGCTTGTTATATTTTACAGTCTGACTGTGTCTGCTGATGGCACCTCATAACAGGAGTCAATAATCACATGCAGAGACCTTCAGGGATGCAACTGGCTGCCAGGGATTGTGTGCGTGTGTGTGTGTGTGCATGCATGTATTTGTGTGTGTGCATGTGCGTGCGCGTGTTTGTGTGTGTGTGTGTGTGCGTGCGTGTGTGTGTGTGTGTGCCCTTCATTGCCGGCTATAGCGGATTTATGGTGAGGGCGGGCGTCGAGGAGAATGAGGCCAATAATAAGATTCACTTCAGCCTTTCAGCTCAAATACTCAATTCTGTGGCGGCCATTATGCTGCTCATCCACAGAGCTGGCTGTGTCAGGGTCATGCACCTCTGCCTCCTCTTTGTTTGGCTACACTTGTCCTCTCTATGGTTCCCTCGCTGGTCCTCTGCTGTTCACTAGGTACCTCCTTAGCTCTCATCGGGGGAACAGCGCTTGACCTACCCGTGACCCATTGCCCCGTTGGCAGGCTTGACGATGAAGGTCTTCTGCTTGCGCTTCCTGCGCAGCTCCTTGACGTAGTTCTGGAACTGGGTGTACTCGGCAGGGAAGATCCACGTCTTGGGGATGAAGCTGTACTCCTGGGGCTGGCGTTTGATCATTCTGGAGGTGGTCAAGAAAATGTGCAGCCGAACGTTAAACCAACAAGTGAAGTGGCTCCACTTTTCCAGTAGGGATCTTGTACTTTTAGAGTCGATTAGGTGATAGTGCAGTATCATTTACAACGTACAACGTATATGGTTCTCTGCGTGTACAGGGTTCTTGGCGGGTTCGAATGGGGAATATTTAAATGAGATTAACTCTAAATCATGTCTATACGTATCATTGATATATTGTCATATTACAATCAACAGTCATCATTATCTCCACACATACTGAGTAAACATTCATACTCTGCAGTAGAATGTTAACTTACAAAATAAAAAACCTTCGGTTGGGTCAATGGCATGAGAGCATTTGAGAAACCATGTTTCACAATAGTTTTTACTACTCTAATTGAGAGTATGGTATTCGTAATAGCAATAGGATTGTAGTTTTCTTTCCCAAAAGAAGCCAAAATTTCACAAACAGCCAAATTGAAGTGCCACTGCTTCATGTATCGAGAGTTAACTGAAAACTTACTTGGACATGTTTCTTGCCAGGCAGTCTTTTCGGCAAATTTCGCCCATGCCAGGGAAATGGTTAATTCTCTGCAGAGGGACAGGCAGACATAATAATGTTGTTAGGGCCATTACGCCACTCAATTCCTCCCCCGCCTCTTCATAAAAATGAGCACATTAAAGGCAGCAACCTGAAGTGAGCTTACAATGTTCTGACATTTATGCCCAATTACAGACTCAAAACAAAAAGGTGACGCTGAGACCTTTCTTAACCCTTATTTAGTACACCACGTCATTTTTTTTTCTCTCTCCAAAGATTGGGGAGGGGAAGTGCAGAAGGGGGAAAAAAAGACGATCAATCTGAACTCTGAGGGTCTGAGGTAATTGGTTCTGCATCACGGGCTCCTGCAATTGTAGGCAGTGACAGTTGAATGAATTACTTTGAATGCGCAGAAGGGGGTGGAAAGCTGGGGGGGTAGAAGGAAAAACTCAAGGTTTTTCTGTATTCTTTGACCAAATGAGGCTGAACAGGGGCGTTAATTAGGCTCATATGAACTGAAACTTGACAGCAAACTTTCACAGTAAATCACTAAGAGGAAAGAATAACGGGGAAAAAAAGAGGAAAGGAAAAAGGGTGAGTGTAAAAGGAATCTGTGATTATTATCCAAACGAGACAGATGTAATTAGGGATTCGGAAGAGATCGCACAATTATACTGACACTAAGCACAGATGTAGCATGTGAGAGGAAATCAAAACCAATTGTTAAGGGACTTGTTTTCTTCACAGCAATAATCTCTAGAAATACAACCATGGTGTGAAAACCATATGTTAAAATACAATTTTCTTTGAAACAATAGCTACACCGCTACACTTTCAGTCATTAGAGGATTTGTAACAGCCAATCTATTTAGCTAAACCCCAGCCGGCCTTATCCTAACAAGCCGCTCTCTCTCTGACTAGACTGTGATTTAATCGATCATTAGTGTCCATTCTAATCAAATAGGCACTCTGGAAGATAGATGCCTAACACATGCAGCTGATTGGGCAACGGACAAGTTCACCCAGCGAGACAAGCAGGTCAAACAGAGGTAAGGCCTCTCTCAGACTGGTACGCAGAGCTCAGACAGCCTTGTTGTTTCAATGCCTTCGCATCCAACTCACTGGTGAGATATAGACAAGCCAGGCCTACCAGCTTACAGCTTGTCAGCTCTGCTGTCAGTCATCCCATCTGTCCGCGGCTTCTCTGTTTCTCTTTCTATCGATCCCCCTCCATCTCTTGCTATGTCTGCACATCTGTGTGTTTGTCTATCTATCTCATTCTGTCAACACTCTCATTCCCCATCTCGACCTTACAGGGCACAGTTCATAGAGAATGTGTGTATTTATATCAAGTTAATTTAGATCAAGTTAAGTAGATATTGTTGATGCTGATATTGTGAAAACCAGCATGTCAAATTCCAAGTGGGATTCATGGCGCTACAATGCTATAATTAAGTAGTGTACCTTTAAGATGTTTGGTAGTGCTTTCCCCGTTGGAAATCCCAGCACTGTTTTGCACCAGAACAGTTGTCATATTTATCCAAACCAAAGCAAGAGTAAAAGTATTTTAGAAATCAAGAGATTTGGCTCAGTTCAGACGATATGTGTTTTGGGGAGGAATCCAAGAACATAGAGGCAGCTGTCAAATCGCTTTGTTCTGTGCCACAGTGGTTTCATCTCACAGGAATAGTTTTTACCTTTTCTGTAAAGGAAAGAGGCCTTCCCTACAACATCCTTTTGTAATACAATGTTGTTTTTAGCCTTTATTTATCCAGGGAACGTCAACACGTAACCTTTTCAGCAATGTTCTGTTTTATACTGACACAGTTACAATGGGTCCATCCCCAGGAGCAGCCCAGTTCAAAACCAAGGCTTGCTATTATTGGCTGCTGAGCATCTTTAAAGGAGCACTTACATTAAAAGCTGATTCTTTATTTTTTTATTTCATAATTATTTTTGGTATGGTATACAGTATGGTGGTATGCTATTGACAATTTCGACCGATGCTTCCATTTGTTTCCCTCCCCCACAATAAGCTGAAACTACAAACATAGTAAAGCATACAGTATTGCCACACATGTGAGGCTACCCACAGATCCCGTTCTCATCAGTCGACAGCCCTCAAATCTCTTTCAGCTTGTCCAGTTCAGGGTTTGAACAGGGCGGTACTAGCATTATTCCCGCATCTGTAGAATGTGTCTCCAAATAAGGTTAAAGTGAGACTCTGTATTGGGTAACACTTTTTAACAAAACAAAAATACAGATGAATAACGGATTGCAGCATTGAGGGTAGCAAGTATCACACTCACTTTCACAGAAAGATTTCCCTGACAAAGGTTCCTATCTTGCATGTCCTAGTCCAGTGTTAGATCATGCATTACTGTGGACATACTGTGCTGTGTACCTGATAGTTCCTGAGCTCAGCGATCTTTTCATGCTGCACAGCCGAGTCGTTCCAGATGAGGTTTGCTGTCTCGTCATCATCTCGGGTTTTGAGGAAGGCCGACTCGTTGATGGCTATGCGGACTGCAGAGAGGGAGTCATTAGTCATCCAGTAAACATATATACTAATTCTTCACAAAAGTCCCCAGGGTACAGAATACTGTAGCCATGTTCATAACAAGGAAACAACTGATTGTTTGACTAGTATGTAAGCAAAACGAACGTCAAATCAATCTTGGACCCACACATCAAATATTTCTCCTTTGCACATCAATGTTTCACTCAAATATTTAGCCAGATTGAAGCTTTGTTTATGCATGCATTAAGAGTGAAATTAGTTCTGGAACATATAGATCAAAAAGCTCACAGCAATATTTACCATTGATGGAATTGGTTGTGGAGCAGTCAGTCCTAATGCCTTTCTTCAAAAAGATAAATGAACGGCATGTAATGCATTCAAATCCCACTGGAAACCCCAAAGTATGAAAGATAGGTGGCAGGCACATTTGGACATTAATCCAACGACTATTCATTATTCAGTGACTAATGAAAAATTAATATGCCCTAACAAAACGAGGTATTAATTAATTTCTTGAAAGCCTTTGCAAACCTGACGGTTGCAGGCTTAATGTTGCATGGTGGAACTTGAATGGGAAAAAGATGTTTCTGATGAGGCAGCTTTGTTCTGCGGATGTCAGAACAACCTACTGTATAAGCTCTGCTAACTAAAACAAGTGGAGTTTACATTGTGATGCTACAATCAAGCCCTTTGTACACACCTCAGCATTAAGACAACCTACTGTAAGGGCCAGAGGCTGGTCCCCTGCTCAGCAGGTCTAAAGCAAATCCTTCACCAGCATATTCCTTGGCCTTTGACTTCTCTATGTAATACTATCAATCAAGGGAACAAAAGATCAGTGCAAAAAAAATGGTAGCAGCAAAAAGATGTGGTCCATATGGCCCTTTGTGTTCATTTTCCCTCAGAACGGCCCTGAGTCTCCCTCAAAATGGCCGCTGTGAGGGTCTCCTCACAGCTAGCAAACACACTCACACAGCTAGACTCCCGTCTACCTACAGTACCCCAACAACCCTTGCTGCTGCTGACGCCTTCATTTCATCTGCTGTAGTTCACCCACGAGAGCAGTGCTGCCACACACTATATTGAATATGTGAGGAGTGCTTACTCTGCTCTTTTTGACCTTCTCGAAGAGCCCTCGCTGCAGAGTTAAATGGCCTCAATGAAGATGTATTTATCTTTATTTATCTGTCTCCTTGTGAACAGCAATGGTCTGCACCGCAGCTCTATTACGCCCTGTTTAGGATATTAGAGAGCAGCTGCCTCCTTCCAACGATCCGCACACCGCAAATTACATTTTATTGTTCAGCCAATATTGGGATTAGATTTGCAGGGGTTTGAGGGACTGACTGTGCCCTACTGGAAACCACCTCCAAATTGTGCATTAACGTACTGTTTTCTGTGTCGCCGAACATTGACCTTTACCACCCCAAATGTTGGGCTTGTCTACTCAGTCATACATAGCGTTTTCATGAACAAAGCCCAAACTCAGTAGCAACAATACCAGCAGTAACTATATTGGTAGTAGTAGTATTAGTACTAGTATGAGACAAAGAATTTGAGCTCTTTTACTGTTGAAAACAGTTAATCGTTTTAATTTAAGATACTGTTCCAGAACATTTATGATTATTAATTGATACTTTATACTGTACGTGATATATAGCCATGCTGACCTGTTATGTTTGGATCTAATCTGAAAAATCTATTTTGAAGCTTTGATAACCAATGATGATGCTTAGAAACTAAGTTAACCCCGATGCTAGTCAGAAGGAATATGTTAACTTACGATATGTTTTTGGCTTATTCACTTTAGATAATAGCATCTGCTAAATGCCATAAAAGTAAACATTGTAAGCGAGCATCATTTCAGCTCACTGAACGTTACCAAGCGCAGACTGTGTGATATGAGACGTACGGGAGGCAACATATACTGTTATTCGCACATGTGAGCTTTGTCATACCGATCTCATATTTGGTGCCTGCCACGTTGGCGGTGATGGTTCCCTTCTTCTTCATGCTGCGCACCTTCCTCTTGCCACTGCTGTGGTAGGAGGCTGCAGATGGCCTGGTCACGGGGGACGGGCCATGAGGAAGAGGCCAGATACAGTCACCGCTACATGTCCGTTCTCTCTCTACAGCAGAGGAAGGAAGGGTGGTGATTTCACCAATGTCACTTCAATTAAAAAACAATCTATTTGTCTCTGAAAGGCAGTTCACAGAGTAGTCCATACAAATGTAAAATACATAATAGAGTAATAAATAACACACAGTTTAATACCAGCAGTACATTCTATGCAGCATACAAATGAATAATAATTATACAAATATTAATTGATATATGTATATGTAGTATATCCTA
>JAODOY010000019.1:1412113-1423296 GCA_025399855.1 Forbesichthys papilliferus | reverse complement strand
CATTGTTGTCACATGAAAAGACATGCTCACATATTTGCAAATATGTGAGGGGTGTACTCACTTTTGTGAGATACTGTTTAAGGCATGCCATACTCCCCTAATGCTAACCATTCACATTTTTGGATATTCAAATGAAGGCTTGACACCAGTGAAAATTTCTCAAATTACACTGATAGCAATCTGAATAACATATTTTAAAAACAGGGTCCTATAATCTGCTAGCTGACTAATAACAATTTCTCTCTGCAATGTGAATCTCTTGTAGATTGCTCAACTTTATATGATGTGCAAAGAGTTGAGTTGAATTTGACAGAGCTGTTTCCATTATTATACAACGTCTTAATCAATTTACAAAAAAAGTCTCCAAAACCAAATTTTTCAAGACAGTGAAAGATAAAGTTATGTTCTATGGTATTAAATGCTTTGTAGAAATCCAAAAACAGAAGGAAACTATAGCCTGATATTAAATCAGAGTAATCGATCATGTCCAATACAAGCCGGACATTATTTGAGATGTGCCTATTGCACATAAAACCAGATTGAGTCTCATTAATTACTGAGTCTAACACATCCCTTAGTCGTCTAGAGAAAAGTAATGAAAGTATTTTATAATCTATATTCAGGAGACTGATTGGACGCCATTATAAATGAGCAGCAAATCTTTTTCTGCTTTGGGAGTAAAGTGATTAATCCTTGAGTCATGGTTGTTGTAAGAGATTGCCTTGAATGCTTTCAGAGAATAAATCCAATAAAAAAGGAGTCAACTGCTCTTTAAAACTCATAAATTCAGATGTAATACTATCGGTTCCTGGAGATTTATTACACTTAAGATGCTTTATAGCCTCAGTAATCTCCTGGATAGAAATTTTTTACATTCGTAACTGAATATAGGAAGATTGCTTCAGAATCTGCACGGATCTATATAAATTAGAGTATAAATTATAACAATAGTTTGAAATTGTTCCTGGACTATCAGTAACATAATCATTAATTTTCAACTGTTGTAAAGTATTATCTTGTGAATTATATTTTTCCAGTCTAAAAAAAATGATGAATTCTGCACTCCTTCCTCCAACAACCTCTTCCCTAGATCTGACAAACGCCCCTTCGGCTTTTTGATCATAAATGTATTAAAATTTATTTTGCAAATCACCTAGTTTAATCTTTTCCTCATCTGACAGATTAATAAGAGATTTTTGAGAGAGAGATGCTATTTCAATAACGACATTTTCTTCCACTTTTCTCGATTTAACAAGACAACTTCCATACCCTCTCATAAATTTACCAATTTAAAACAAATTTAAGAAGTTCCCAGTTAAGACCAAAAGGTTTTTCAAGATGAGCCTTATTCCAGTAGTAAAAAATAAGGTCCTGAATTTTATTTTTCACTGGTTCATGCTGTAGCAATGCGCTATTCATTTAACAATAAGATTTATGCTGTGTGGAAGCATCAGAATTGAAAAATTGTATATTAATAGAGATAGCTTTTTGATCCGTGAGGGGGGTTGACAAAATATTAACAGCTAAATTATTATGAACAGACTTCTGCACCAACCACAGATCTATACGTGATTTTCTAAATCCATCTTTGCTACTCCAGGTAAAATATCTATCTCCTGGAAATGTATCCCTCAAAACATCTGCCAAATTAAATCTTTCCATGAAGTGCCCTAAACTGGACATTTGAGTAGTAGGTTGTTTAGGTGGCCATCTATCAAAAGAATAATTTAGAGTACTGTTAAAGTCCCCACCAAGTAATACAAACGCATTAGGGAATTTAGAGAGCCAGTGTAAGATCTTATTCTCCACATTTGATGGCCGTGACTACAGCCACACATTTAATTTATGTACCTGCACCACACTTACACATTCCCACATGTTTACTGTTTCTTTATTCGGTTTCTTAGTTAAATGAGTGCATGCATTTGATTAAGTTATGTTTAAAGTTTTTTCAGTTACTATGGCTGAAGTGTGGTGTGACCCCTCAATGGCAAAGGAGAGTCTGAACAATTGAAATCACTCTTCTAGTATCCCAACAGGAAGTGGATCAAGATAATGTATCCTGTTGGAATTGGCGGGGGTGGTGTATGATTTTGATGTTAGGAGTAAGATATTATGTGATGTTTGACAGTAGGTATGTAGTATGTATGTATTGGTATATTAATAAGGTAACTTTACTTGTGTCAAAGGTAATTCTATTAATTGTGTAATAGGTAATGTAAATATCATAATGTTGTAGTCTGACCCCCTTGGTTTTTGGTTTGGCTAGCCAGTGTATATATATACCTCGTTTGTTTCAGTCTAAGTTAGGTCAGTGTTGGGGTAAGGTCCTTTTGTGTGTTATTATAGGGCCAGTTGACCGCATGTTCATGTTTGATGTAGTAAGATGTATTTATGGGTAGTAAGATTTTTGTCTATATTCTTGGTTTTTGTTGCCCATCTTATAAATTGTACATACTTTTGGTAAATAAACTTTTATTTTTACCCTGACATGTACCCTGTTTATTCCTGGCTTGGTCCCTCACAATTTATTATAAAGTAAATAATCATCATATTTATAATTGTATCCATAAATGTTGGTAATAATAAGATCTGAATGTAAAATAAATGTAAGAAAAGAATGTAAATTTGTTTTTTAAAATAGCTACTCCAGCAGAACGCTCTGAGCAATGAGGGAGCCATATATCATTGCCCCACTGTGAACGCTAGCATTTCATATTTTCAGAAGTGGAATGTGATTATTGCACAAAAAAAAATCAGTTCCAAGCTGTTTGGTAAAAAGAAATAAAGCTTTTTGTTTTTTTATTGTGTCTTACCCACCTAGTATTAAGTGATACTATTGAAACAGACAAAGAGAAAGAACAACAATAGTGAGAAATACGTAACTTAGAATATACTTTGGTAAAGGATTGAAAAAGTAAACAGGAGCAGCACTATGTTAATATTCTATTTCCAATGAAGGACTAGGTTCATGGCTATATGTAAAATGCCAACCTACAACCATGTATACCATAGTCTACATAAGACCTAATACTACAATTATTAACTAAGCTCGAAATATACAGTAGGCTACTAACGTAAATATACCATACTAACGCAATAGATCAACTAGCCCGTGTAACTCGCTAAACATCAGGAATGAGGCTTTTCCTTTTCTTGGTAAAAACCTATAGCTAGCCATTTAGCTATCGTAAATTTAGTCGGAATCATGTCTGCCTGGACCGGCCTACATCTCAGGTGTAGACAATACAATCTCACCCTCTCCATCAATAAACCCACGGCCGCCGACATAGTAGGCTATTTTGCCGGCATCTCGTGCCTTCTTAATCGCTGGCCATACTCTGTTCCCTCTCTCCGCGTCCCCTCTGGAGAAGTCCTCTTTAATCTGGAACTTGTGGTCTCGTAGATATGAGTTTTTTTGCTGCTCTCCACAGCGCATTCCTGTATATTCTAGAGCAGTGTTTTCCAACCCTGGTCAGCACTGCCCTGCATGTTTTAGATGTTGCCTTGCTCCAACACAGCTAATTTAAATAAATGGCTTGTTAGAATCCTGATAACGAGCCATTCATTTGAATCAGCTTTGATGTAGCAGGGAGACATCTAAAACATGCAGGGCAGTGTTCCCCGAGGACTAGGGTTGGGAAACACTGTTCTAGAGGTAAATCGAAGGATGATTGGTCTAGGCCTGTTATCAACCGGCCTCTTCTTACCCGGACAGTGGACTACATCGATAGCCTCCGTTAGTTTGGCTCACTCCTCGGGCAGAACAGCTTGGCATATCATAATTGTATCTGAGCGCACATCCTCTATTGAAGTCTCAGGCACTCCATACAATTTCAAATTCCGACGTCTGGTGTAAGTTTCAATTTTGTCCAATCTCCGTTGGGTGAGGTACAAGGGTTCTTCCACCTTATCAACTCGACTCTCTAGTGTAGGTACCCTTTCCTTCTCATTCTTCAGATCAGTACAGACTACCTCTAACTTCTTGTCTAGGTTCACAATTTTTCTAGAGTTTTCGCTTACCAACTTTTCAATGGCATCTGATCTCGCATTGATAAGATCAGAGAGAGTTGAAACGCAAGAGTTAGATGATACGCATTGTACATAGGATGCTTTCTAGAATCAATTTCTGTTTTGTAGCAGGTGGTTTACTTGGAGTGATCGGTAGAGGAGGAAATGTATCAGGATCATTAGTGGCTTCTGCGTAAACATGACTTGCCAGTGTCGACAAAAGTAGTGTCAACGGCTTGCTTCATACGATCTGGACCTCGCTTTCTATCAGACATAGTTAAGATTATCAAAAATGTATAGACGACGCCTTTGAATTAATTTATGTACAGTAGTTAGAAAATACCTCTTCATTAAATTTAAAAGTTTGGTGCATTTATCTCGCAAAAAAGCAAGTACTCAAGCCGCCATCTTGGCCCCCTCCCTGGTTCTAAGTTTGTCTATGCTCAGAGGATGGCGTATATACCGTCACGTCTGGCAAAAGCAAGATGGCTGATTGAACCCCAAAAAAATAAAAATGAGGAGTGATTCACGGATTTGCGTGTTATTCTTTCGCCCCATGAAATTCTATCGTCTTAGTCTAGTGTATCATGTCCGAATGAGTTTGAATGAGCGATGAGTCCGAATCGAAATATCTTCGGCAGGCCAATGAAATTGCGCGGTGTCTCAGTTGGGTGTATCAAATCCGAGTCTGATGATCTTCGGCCGGCCAATCAAATCGCGCGGTGTCTCAGTCTGGTGTATCAAATCCGATTCAGAAGATCTTCGGTCAGCATATCAAATCACGCAGTGTGTTCATTCGTGAGTTTGTGAGTTTACATGTGCGTGCTCTCAGCCTACGTTCACACTGCACTCCAATCTGGCCAAAATGCAATTTTTCGCCCCTAAGTGACTCAGTGTGAACAGCACAAATCACATGGAATCTGATATTTTATCATCAGATCTGGTCCACTTTCATATGTGGTACTAAATCGAATACAAATCTGATTATTTTAAATAATGATTTATTATAACTGATTATTTAAGATGCTCAACTCTTTAATGGTGAGGTTAGCAATTCGAATATACAATACACTTTTTATCAGATTCACAAGATATCTCCTTGTGGTCCGCTAGCTGTCTGTCTGTGTGTGCACTGAAAACACATCAGGTGTTCCAACATAAACCCTGGCTATGCAAATTGAAACACACAACACTCTCAGCCAATGCATGTCCAATGTAGGGGATGAACAGAAGCACCTTATGGCACTGATGGAAGAGGTGTATTTGTTTGTTTGTGTTACTCCACCTTTAGAACTCAGGGTAAGTCTGATAAGAAATTACATAATATCCCTGTTCATACTGGCAGGTATGCTAATGTGACAGTAAAGGTGTTAAATGTCTTCATTTAAAAAGTACTCTTACCTAGTTCCATACATGTTGCCGGAAAACTCAGCATTCTCAATAAACTCTTTATTGTCAATGCCATCCAGTATGGCCTCTCTGGTTGTGAAATGATAGTCTGAGATACAAGACAGACATGGCATTTGTATTTAGCATTGAGGCCATGTGCACACTTGCAAAACGTGCTGAATGGAACATTGGTTTGCTATAGTAAAAAACATTTAGTTCAACACAGTTAATTGAAAGAGCTCTTTCACAACATCAAAAGCACTAGGGATTCTACAGCAGCAGACTCAATGTAGCACTCCATAGCACACAATGATTAGCATATCAACATGAAATAGCCACGTTCAGAACCTGAGACAAAGGTAACAATCTAGAGAGCAAGTTAAAGGATCTCGCTGGACAAGCTGTACTGAGAAAATAAATCTAAAAATTGTGAGACATTTGTTTAAAACCATCTCTCTGATAAGACACATTAATGATCAATTCCATTAGCATAAATGCTACAACTTTACAATCAATTTCTAATGAAATTCCATACTCCAATCAAGCAATTCGTATTGGCCATAATTTGAATAATAATGTCTGCAATTCAACTGGTATGTTTAATTTATAAAATCTCTTATAATGCTAAGCCTGCATTTATTGCTTTTACCAGCCTGGGCAATGATTCAAGATGCTGGTCTGGATTGAAAGACCTTGATGGGCTGGGAACTGTAAATGGGACTACAGACTACTGAGGAATCACAGGGGGCTATTTTCAAAAGCTTTTTACTCCAAAGTGTCAACTGGACGTTTGTGTTTCAGAAGATTATACGATTTATGAGTTATATTTGTGCCTAGATGATGAAAGTAACCCCCATCCCTCTGTCAGAGAACGATCAGCAATCACACTGTCACCTTTATCTGTGGTTTCTGATTTGATAGGACACATAAATGTGGCAGACAAAGCTATCTCATCCGAGGATAAGACGTTTGCTACAGGCAGTAATGTAGCCCCCAGAAGCACGGGGAGCGTTTTCAGCCCTATGGAGAAAACAAACAAGGCACAGAGAAGATTGGTCCCTGTTTAAAGGGAATGCTTTTTGAAGGGAGTAAGAAGTGTGCTGTTGTTGTATAAGGCTTGCTAGATGGGTAGGACGGGAAGGACATATGCAACCACGGGATACCAGGAGAAGTCAAGGTACCAAGCAAAAGCATGAAGATGTAAGTTCCACAGCTGTATTTGAGAGTTTACTGGTTCTCAGAAACTCCTTTTAACCTATACATTGTTCTGTGGGCCCTGTTCCTCTGGAACATGTGCCAAATAAGTACTGCAGTGGCACGCTTGTAGGATTTAACACCATACGTACGTAGTACACAATGACACACAGGCTCACCATTGACACATACGACTTGATATGTTGAAAATGGTGGTGCCTATTGGGAACTTTTCAAGAAAGTTCAAGAATGGATGTTTGAGAATTTAAGGTACTGTATATGTTTACCTCAATATTAGAAATACTTATAAGGTTACACCTAATGTTTATAATCGGCATTTTACAGGCATAGTGGTGTCCACCACTAAAGAACATCTAGCAGTTGCATTGTAGCTCCAGGAAATATAGTTCTGTGACGGTATATCCTATAGTACCTTTGCCATCTTCTTCCCCTAGGCGAGGGTTCCTTGTTGTATCTGTAAGCAAAGATGTTATCAGTGAACCTGACCAACTGTGTTATTCCAAACATTCACGTGAACCGAGCTCTGAGAGTTAAAACATCAGATCTATCTCCGGCATAAAACGGTATGCTCTGCATACTGTACATTCGAGTAAACAATATAGCGAGGTTATGTGATGAGCTGTGCATGACTTCCTGCCCAGACAGGATGTGCAGATGGGGGCTGACACATACGTGACACACTAAAGCCAAACACGCCGTCATAATCCAGCAACAACTTCTTCATGAGCGTGCTCTTTCCCGCCCCAGAGGGCCCACTCAACACCACGGGCCTGGGTCCTGCCATGTCTGAGAGACACAGGAGAAGGCAATAAAGTCACAGTACACATGCCAACGTGGAGCATGCTGGCTCAGAGACGTGGCTCTGCGAGCACACACACACATGCACACACACTGTTTAAACTTGTAATATAATAAGATAATCTCACCTCACAGTCTGCTAACTGCCTGTTGTGAGTGTATGCTGAAAATATAACCATGTGTTTCTACACAGCCCTGGCTCTGTACACAAAGTGGTGCAGACCGCACCACAAAACACTATTTCACCTTTGGAATAGCATGTAAAATTTGGGTTAGACTTTCAAATATTGTATTTCAATATTATAAATTCAAGCCACAAACTATATTCAAGAGAAATAAATGTGACTAAAAGACTGGACACTAGAGTGTTAACAGGTCTAATGTTCATATGCTAATGATAATCCTTTGAGCCAGGCTGAATTAGCTAGGCTACTCTTCCCAGGAAGGTGGGGTTTGCTACAAATACAAAGGTTTTAATGTTTTTTGTTATTTGTATAATCAGTTAAATTAGAATTTCCATTAGCACAATTTCTTAGTAATCTGGACTCCAATGTACGATTTGTTAATGTGACCAGCAAGCACAATATTGTCTTTCTTTTGCTGCTTACTGATTCAGAACGTTGCAATTGACATTATAACATCCAATTGGAAACAAAAAACATGATGTAAATATGTCAAAATTTTTGTAATTTTGTTAGTCCTCTTCAAGGTAATGTAGGCCACAAAACACTCATCATGTACACAACCATTCTATTATCACACAAATAAAAGATGAATTTGAATGCATTTCCATATATTTTAATAGTTTGTTTAAATAAAACCTTGGAAAGTATTAAGAGACCACTGCACATTAAAAAATATATTAGTATAGATATACTGTACATGTAAACATATAACACAAATACAAGAATTCTATAAATATAATGTAAAAATGTTATTGAAGAAGAAAATATAAATGCGCAAATAGTGAAACCAGAGAAATTGCTGCAGTGGTCTACTTTCCAAGGCTGCTTCATGCCACACACTATTTATTTTTTCTGTGTCATTGAATTTTGGGAAAAAGTTCTATACGATAATTAACATCTCAGGACAATGCATTCGTTGAGCTTCATAAGATTGCTTACCTCTGCTACCAGGGCCTGTGTCTACAGCAGTGATGTCCCACAGACTGAACAGCAGAGAAGGCTGGCTGGTGTGTGTGTATTTGCGCGTGTGCACATGTGGGTCACACTGAGACTGCTTACTGTCACTTTGAATTACAACCGCCTCCCATCAACTTGGCTGACCAATCGCACAAGCCTATGCTGGCTTGTTGATTCATGCCAACCATAACAGGATGCCATTCAGAAAAGTCAATTGACCTGAATTGTCTATTTATTTACATAAACAAATGTTTACACAAATATTACAAATTAGCAAATAGTTCTACAGAACTATATCTCTATCATTGGAGATGCCATATGGCTTTAATATGAACCGATAATAATAATAAAATAATTCCTGTGTTTTAATGATTATATAAAATGTTTTATTTTTGTAGACACCAATTAATAAAAGTCTGATATGATGTGTAAAGGCATTTAATCTTTATATTGTAGATTGCTACAATTGTTCCTACCATGTATTACATCTTGACAATATACAGTAGTCTAACGCTTTCTTCGATCCAAAGGCATGGCAAACCAATCAGTCTCCATTACCTGGTACAAGGCTCAGAATAGCAGGGTTTAGAGCACCTAGGCTCCATCTGGGCTGAGATGGAGCCGTCTGCAGGTAATCCTGCTCCGACCCACTTCTTTAGGTACATACTCCTTAAGCACTATGTGTGGACAGTGACATTAGGTCAAGCATCATGGCATTCACTAACACATTACATATTTTAGCCCTTGTATAATCTCACACATTTCACAAAGACTCAGGTGTTTTAGATTTTATTATAACATTGATAAAATTAGATTTTTATGATCCTATACAAAGAAATCAAAGACAATGACAATTTTTTACAATTATGTGACCACTATGTCTCCAACTACAGGAACTAAACATGTATATGAGCTAAGGAAAGACTTAACTGTATAGCTTTAACTAGTTCACAAGACCCCATTACATACACAAATCTATGTACATGTGCTTTTAATGTAACAGTGTTTCTTTTAGTTCATAAAACAGACAAAGCATTTGTTATATATTGTCCTTATGTATTTAGTGCCTGAGCTCTCATTGTAATAATATATCCTTCTTCAAATCTGGTAAAAGATGCAAAAGCAACACATATAGGGCTCCATTGTGGATCTAAAGGTGAAAGGTCATATATTCAGCTCACACCTGTTAACCCTTCCCACTGTGGGATGCCGATTCAGGGGTATAATGACAGACAGGTAGGCTCAGGAAGGTGCATTGTTTAAGAAGGTGGTCTTCTATGACAGGCCAGCTGCCCTCAAGTCCACTCCTCATAGGCTGGTTGTGTAGGGCTAGAGCCCTCAGCATCCCGCGGGCTCACAGGTACACCCGCCTCAAGTCTCCTGGTGACGTGATGGTGTTGCACTGGGGACACAGCTTCTTGGCTCCCTGGATAACAACACACTGTTCAATGGCACTGTACTGGGCTGATTAATGCATCTCTTTATCAGGGCCACTTCTGGTACTGCCGGAGGAGTTGGGAGGATTTTAGGTTTTAGGAAGAATCACAATACTACTTCTGCAGCACTAAAAGTTATAAATGATAATATTGAGGTATTGGATTGTAAAAATGTGTGTGCTGCACTATTTATTGATCTGTCAAAAGCTTTGATACAGTTGACTATCACCTTCTGGCAAATAGGCTTCTGAGCATTGGTCTGTCAAGGCAAGCAGTTGATTGTTTGCAAATTATCTGTCAGATAGAACTCAATGTGTACAGATGGCTGGGTATTCTTCCTCATTTTTATCCATCACTAAAGGGGTTTCTCAGGATCAGTGATTGGACCCATATTGTTTTCAATTTATGTAAACAACATTTGTGATCACCTAAAAAATGCTATGTACCATCTATATGCCGATGACACTGTTATTTATTGTATTGCGTCATCTGCAGCACAGGCTGTTGACCTCTTAAAGTCTGCTTTTAAAACTGTTCAGGCCCGCCTGAAGCATCTTAAATGGTCTTAAATACAGACAAGACTTAAGTTATGCTTTTCTTCAATTGTGTGTGGTCACCGTCTCACCTTGACTCCTTATTGGGCAAGACATTGTTTATCCAATCGAAGCTCAAAGTAATATTTGAAGTATCTCAACCTCAGAAGTAAATTACCTTGATTTAGTCTTCAATAAAATTGATTTGGGCATATTTATTTTCCACAAATTTTCTTTTAAAGTTCATATAAATATATTGGTTTCTAAACTCGAGATACGGCTAGGCTTCTTCTCTAGGTCAAAATCATACTTACACACCATTCAACCTAGAAAATATTTAGTGTCTGAAACTTTCCTACCCATGCAGGAGTATGGTGATCTGATTTACATGACTGCTTCTGCCTAGTGTCTAGAAACACTGGATATTGTTTAGCATTCTCAGGGTCGGACTGGGACTGAAAAATGGCCCAGGACTTTGAATCTGACTAACCCAAGAACCATCTAGACCTTGTTGGCAAATACAAATACAAATCATCCATTATAATAAAATATGATACAAAAGTATCAGTACAGTAGAGATGGTTCCTCTCCGGGAACCATCACCTTATCGTGGTGGAGAGGTTTGTGTGTCCCTATGATCCTGAGAGCTGTGTTGTCTG
>JAODOY010000019.1:1363125-1387889 GCA_025399855.1 Forbesichthys papilliferus | reverse complement strand
GAGTTTCACTTCCCTGGAACGCGTGACCACTCTCGGGGGCCTCGAGCATCTGGCCTCTATTAATGCCTGGGGCGGGCGACTTGTCCCTGGGCCTGGGATCGATTGTCCCCTCCCGTCACCAGGGCCCTCTTCGGCAGGGGTGGGGCTCCCGCTGCCTCCCCCTGCCAGCTCTATCACCAAGAGGGCATGCGGTATTCCCCAAGGCGTGTGACCGGTTTTGTCGGGGCTGGTTATAGCCCTCTTCCTTGGCGGTGGTCGTCTGGGGACGCGGGGCCGCCGCCCGGGATCAGGGGACACTGGCTCTGCCCGCACTCTGCACCTGTTTCTTCAGCAGGCAAATAACGTTTTAGCCATGTGCGTGCTGTTTGTATACAATGCCATATTTTTAGGCGCAAAGTGCAACGGAACTACGCCTAAAACGGGCATTAACACGTTAGTACATAAGGCCCATACAGTAGTTTAACATAATGTTATATTCTTTATGTACAGTATGTTCTGTGTTACTGCTGTTATTTGGAACACGGCATTCTCTGAGGCACAACTAAGAATAATTTATTAAATATATTATAATGCAATTTCAGCAGGGTGTTTTCACTGTGAAGATGATGATGTCATTGTTTGTCGGGGTGGGACATTAGCTCAGGTCTCCCACAGCTGGAATCCCTTTCACTTTCGACCCAGATGAGCTTTGGTCAAGCTCGTATTTTCTCCCGGCTTGATCTGTCCCACTGATTTGTAAAGCTCCATGACACACATAATGCCCGGGTCACACAAGAGGGAGGAGTAAAAGTTTTTGTAATCATTTGAACTGCTTTAAGAAACACGCAACGATACTGGAGTAATTACAGGCTCTCTGAAGCACGTATCCCTTGTCGATAACGCTTCGTATTGGATTCAAATGACTTAAATTTAAAACAAACAATTCTAACCACATCAGTGGTGGGAAATATTGTGATTTAGATATGACTATGTCTATATGCTCATGGTGAAACAATCAATCCCCGAGCTCCAGTTTGACTTGGTCGCGTGAAACATCTTGTAGTGTGTGACCCCCTGTGAATCACACAACGACGTCAAGACACCCGATGACAAGAGAGACAGTCACATAGGCACATCCATCTAACCACTCTGAAAGTTCTGTAGTCTGAACTCAGCATCACAGTTTTGTGTGGATGTAATGTGTGTGTATGTGTGAGTATGTATGTTTGCAAAACGTTCTTCCACAGAAACTTTACCCCTTGTCTTCCCAGCATTCTCTTTCTGTCTCTATCTCTCTCTCTCTCTCGCTCTCTCTCTCTCTCTCTCTCACACACACACACACACACACACACACACACACAGGTACTGGGGCCTTGATGTGAGATCAGAGGTAAGTCAATCAGGTGCAGTAGGGGAAGGGGGGGGGTGCAAACGATATAGAGGGGCCTGTGGTTTTAACCACCCCCACCCTGGGCCCTGCACTTGTTATGACTGACTGACTGACCGACTCTCTCTCTCTCTCTCTCTCTCTCTCTCTCTCTCTCTGTCTGTCTGTCTATGGTGTGGTGACACACAAAGATACTACTTTCTTTCGACAGACAGACAGACAGACAGACAGACAAACAGATAGCACAGTTGGCTGTCTAACAGGTGCTACTGGCCACTGCCAGGCACCCCACATACACACACACCACACGCTACTGTAAAAGCCTAGTAGCAGACTTATAGCCTGTCTGTCTGCGTCAAGTTGTGTGGTCTGCGGGCCGACACTCGACACTCCACTATAACATCTTGCTTTGTTACCACTGAGAGAGAAACCTGCTACTGTATTCAGTCTGGTTAGGCATGACACACACACACACACACAAACAAACACACTGCTATTTGGCCCTTACAAGAGGAAAAAATAGAATCACAAGACAAGGATGAACACTGTCTGTCCAATACAAACCGACATGACAGAGTAGGGTCTTTTGTGGTTCTCACAACACACAAACCATCATATACAGACAATATACTGTAATGATTCCTGTGTTTCGTTCAACCAGGACTCTCATCTGACATCCTGTTTTGTCTATCACAAATACCTCTTGAGCACATATCGTACTCTCGCTTGAATTACAGTAAAATAAGACAAATATAGTGTGATAGAGTGGGAACAGGTTTGACTAAAGAATGACTCATGACAAATTACTTTTTAACGTTGTTAAGTTGGTGTACCCGTTGTCTAGACTACATTCAGGTGAGTTGAAAGATCTTATTTATGTAAATCTGCACATTTTATTTCAGCCAAATATAATTGATAAGACAATTCAGTAACAACAAATCATTTAAAATTCCTCCATAATTCAGATTATACCTTGTTATGTCTGAATTATATTAGCATTCAGGGCCTGTCCATTAAATAAAGGAATTCAAATCAGGTGTGTGTGTGCATGTGTGCGTGTGTCTTCACAAAAGGTTATGCATCAGTGTGTGAATATTCCTTAAAGCACCAGATTACACTATGCGTATGCATGGGCGATGTCTACACAATCTTCACAGCGCACACCTGTGTGTGTGTGTGTGTGTGTGTGCGTGTGTGTGTGCGTGTGTGTGTGTGTGTGTGTGTGTGTGTGTGTGTGTGTGTTTGTGCGCGCGCACCACCATGTAATGTGAGAAATCTGCTGTATGCTTTCCTTCTGAATGTGACTGACACTGCTAATTGTCTCTGTGAAGCAAACAATATATCATAGGTTATTATAGACTGGGAGGAATGTGACCATTTTGAGCATAACACAGGCTGGGGTTTGTGTGCAAGTGCCCTCCACGGTTGCCTGGACACAATCAATATAACATAGATTCATCTTAGTCTTGGCACGTGGATTATCTGTTGTCTGATGTTTGACAGGCTTATCCCGTTACATACGTGGATTACATCTGTTTACTGTGTGTGTACCCCATGTACCATACACACACACACACACATATACACACACACGCAATATGCAGTTATGTCTGATTACATTTGGTCAGTTTAGTTCTCTTTATGAGAAAGTGTTCAGTTGCTACACAACACAGAGGCAGCAAACATCTGGGTCTTGTTAAGCCACACACACAGAGATACAGATGTTGAGCTGACACACACACACACAAAGCCTAAAAGCCCATGCAGACAAACAGTGATTTACACGTGCTGCTGACTGAACATCTGTGGTGTTTCGTCACCCTGTCCGTCCGTTCCCCAGCTTCTGGTGTTTCAAGAAAAAGCATGAGCAGCATTCGTCGCTGTGGGCCACACCTGCAGCTGAAAGCCTCTCCCGGAGTAAAACAAGCATGACTCGCTCCAATGGAGACATCTGCCCTTTGAAAGCCTGTCAGAGCTCCGCGCGTCTTCGACCTGATAAAGCAGGGGCATGTCTGGAGGGAGAAGACGAGCCGAGGAGAGGAGCTCCACCAGGGCTCATACACAAGGCAGATGGCAGCAGGCCGACTGAACCCCATCAACAGAGAGATGAATAAGGAGCCACCAGGAGCACTGCAGCTAGCCTGCCCAGCATCTACAGTGAAGGCTGGGTAAGCCAATATAAGCTAATGCACAATGGGTGGCAGTGGAAAAAGTAAATAAGAACACAATCAAAGTGGTGCAGACCGCACCGCACAACACTATCCTAGGCTTTGCTATGCGTTTCCAATGTGTGTGGCAGAGCTTCTGAGGGGGCAGCAACAGCCTTGACAGGAGATGTGTTCGTGTTCAAATATCAACAATGTTTCTCCAGCATTGCTGACTCCACCTTTAACTGCTGAGTACACCATTACACCAGCACTGTGCTGGAGGTCATTTAGAGGTCAGAAGGCACACCATGCATAATAGCAGAATTGAATAGTGTTTTGTTTCCACAAACTGAAATCTCTCATTGCAAGTCCATATTGATTGTATACATATCTGAGTAACATAGTTAGACAAATGAATTCCTAGATACAGTAATAGGCAGACAAGTTGTTGATCTAGAGTAGATCTAGAATGTGTTTCATTTAGAAGGCTTTTATATTTAACATTTTATTTGATTAATGTAATTCAACATTTGTACAAAACAGCAGTTTGTGTTATGAAGCACTAAAATAGTGTTAGCTAGCAGCTCCAATTCAGCACAGCTCAAAGTTTGAAACTCTTGTTGCCTCCATTTACTGTATATTACTGTATATTACTGTAGCTTGAGAGTGTGTTTTTTTGGGGTTTTTTTGTGTGCGTGTGCGTGCGGGTGTGTGTAACACACTAGCATGGGGCCGATCCACCACAAGACAATTTGAAGCTTAACACTTAAGACTTGTGGTACAGCAGTCTGGTAGCCAGTCAAGAGGAACAGGAGCATGTCAGACTTAGGAAAGTGCTGGAAGCTCAATTGCATTAAAGCTCTTGGTTTGCCTGAGCTCCAGTCTAATTGGATAAAAAGGAAAAGTTACAGGAATCCCTATTTTTGTGGAAGAGCACCGCTCCACCTGTCCCCCACCGCATCTTTTGTCCTTGTCGGCATTCCCCAAATGAGATTCCCAAAATGGGGAGGTGAGCGGAAACGTGCACAGGAAAACACTGTCAGACAGACACACCTCTCACACCATCGCTCCCTTGCTGTCCTCATTAAAATTCCATATTGAGATTCTTTCCTGCCACTCTGCCTCCCCTGCCCTGTCACTCAACCAGGAAGTTTCGACAAAGACACCAGCACACAGCCATGCAGGCACACGCACGTGCACACGCACACACACACACTCACACATATAAGCGTGATTCAAACTTTTCTTAACACGTCTTGTCCCTGCTTTTTGGTTATTTGTGAGATGAAAGTTTCTTTTAGGTGTGTGTGTGTGTGTGTGTGTGTGTGTGTGTGTGTGCATGTTCAACAACCCCATCCCTCTCCATCACCCCCCACCACCTTGTTTTATTGTCATTATATTCTATGGTGTCCCCCTCTGATCCGCCAACGCTTTGTGCCCCCTCCCTTCCCCTCTCTCTCTCGCTGTCTCTATCTCTTTCTTTCAACTGTCAGGCGCTCCTCTTGCCGACCGACAGATAGGGTGTTTGATTTCCCAGCACGCGCCTTTCTCCCCCTTCACTCCAATTTCTCTCTCACCACCTCTCTCAACCCCCCCACCCACTCCCCCATGCCCCTCTCTCTCTCTCTCTCTCTCTCTCTCTCTCTCTCTCTCTCTCTATGTCTCTATCCTGGGTGTGGGTGTGTCATGCGCCCCGCCCTCATGCCAACAGGTAATTGTCCTCAGCTGTGTAATGAGCGACCGTAGCTGAGCTCTGACTGACACCTCTCCCACTCATTTGTCAACAAATCAGACGGCGGCGGTGGGCGGCCGTGTTGAGCCATGGGTTGTTGTTTCGCGAGCGAAAGGCTGAGGCTTGTCGCCACGGCGCCGCTCCTTCTCACTTCCTGGCTTCCTCTCTACTCCAATCTATGCCTCGCTCCCCTCCCTCGCACTCTGCCACCTCGTTATCTCTGACAGGGTGTCAGTCGCTCACACGCTCCGCTCCTGTGTCGTCTCTCTGCCACATATTTGTGTTCCTCTGACTTCCAATAGGCCTAATGGTCATGCTGGCTAATGATCACTGCGCTCAATAAGTGACACTGTTCAATTTCCTGGTGTCACAACGAGCTGCTGCCGGGAGAGCAAATGGAGAAGCATGTTCACACGTGTCCTTATGCACAAAGGCTTCTTTCAATTTGAGGCCTCATGCCGATGGGTCTCCAGGACGCAGTGAGGGTGCCACACAGCCATGTGCCAGGGCTTTCATGTGGCAATTAAACATGGCACATGTCACAACACACTGACAGCTGCTTTGATATGTAGCGTGTACCTGTGTGTGTGTGTGTGTGTGTGTGTCTGTAGAGTAATAACATTTATAGCTATATTAACTATTGCATCATTTGCATGAAGTGCATTGTCCTTAGCAGATCATATTGAACAGGGAATGATTGGTCTGTTTGATCACTACAGGCTGCATATTATTAAAGTCAAAGCACTCATGACGCAGCGTATCATTCAGGTTTACTGTAAGTTCTAAACACACCTCCTTACATACGTGTACACATGTGCCTTCAACAGCGGACAAGAAACAAATTGCACAGCAGAGTACTACTTCCTGTTTCCTGTAAGAAATACAACCTGATAGAAAACATTGTTTGACACTTGATCTTATTGGTCAGACATCTAAAGGGACATATAAAGTAGATTTCACATGATATTTAAAGGCTTGAAGCCCATGCTGTGGGCACTATTAAAAATGACAGGAAATGTATATTTGTAATAGGTCTGTAGTCTCCTTTAAAATGTTGATATGGCAGCGAACGTTATGGCTTATGTCAATGCAATGCAGATGCAAATGCATTGCAAAATCAATGAAACATCCACAACTTTGTCATTTGTGTTTGTGTGTGCGTGTGTGTGTGTGCGTGCGTGTGCGTTTGGACGTGTGTCTGTGTACTCACTGCGCTGCCTGTGCTCCTCAGGGCTGGAGGAGACCTCTCCATCAGACAGGAGTCCTGACATGGAGAACAGCCCTCTCCCAGCCTCCCCCTTCAGCGAGCCTCCCAGGGAGCCAAAGTCAAACTCCTTCCCCTCGGCCTCGGGGAAGCAGCCCTTTAGCCTCTTGGCAGGGCTGAAGGCTGACTGGTAGCCTCCAGAGTCACGCTCCTCGTGCGGAGAGGAGAATGGTCGGAAGGCTCCCACCCCGCTGTGGTTGAGCATGCCCAAGGTAGAGCAGTCCAGGTTGGGTGGGGTGAACTGGGGGTGCAAGTGGATCAGGGAGGCTGGGAAGTCTCGGCTGGTGAATGTTCCAGGACCCTGCCGGTGGTACATGGAGGCAAAGGTGTAGGAGGCGGATGGAAAGGGCATGTGGAGGTCCTTCTCCACTGAGACAGGCACGCCGAATGGCCGGGGTGCCTGGCAGGGGACAGAAGCATCACGCCCGGCCTCTGCCGTCGATGCCAGCACCATCAGGGCCGGGGACGCCAGGGGGGGCGGCAGGTAGGGCGGGCTGTCCATCTTGAAGGGCCGGTGCAGGTCCATTAGCCCCTCCTGTTGTCCCTGTGAGGGTTAAAGGAGAGCAGCAGAACAGTCCTGCTAGAGGAGACAGGAGGAAAAAGTGGAACTGGATTTGGAAATGGCCTTTGGGAATGCATAACTATTAAATGAGTTGTTAAATAATTTAAGTATTTCCAATTAATTGAAAAAAACTTTTACATTATTATAATTAATATAACCTATATATATACATATATATATTTTTTTTTTTTTTTTTTTTGTAGGCTATGTCCAACAAACATTTACAACGGATAGCCTAAATAATCTTAACTATTTGCTATTTAAAGTGATTTAGGAGTAGCCTAAATTAATTAATTGCTGAAAAGTTTATGAAACACCCATATCGCCTTAAGTCTGTCGGCTGTTATTTAGGTTTGTCTATTTTTACATGCGGTGAATAACCGCATAACAGAATATATTACTTTCTCTTCAAGCATTTTTATGCGAAATAGTTTCATGGAATTATAGTCAAAATACGTCTAAATAAATTATAAATTGCATCCAGCGCATGTAAATTGGGAATATTTTCAAATGTGTTTTGCTATCCCATTGGTGGTATTGCTAAGGCCCTAATAATAAGGTGAATTTTTTTACTTAATTTGAATTTAAGCTTCAATTTCGGTGTATTCAAAGAGAAACAAATATATTAACAGAGTTGCGCATATTTGTATAGTTATGAATACAGGATTGTATACCGCATGGCTATAGCTTTCCCGAAAATGTAATGAGCTATATAAAACGTGATTACTTCCAGGTTAATTAAGAATTTAAGCGTATGGTTTGGACATATTGATTTAACCTTAGTGAAACTACATCAATTAATCAACAAACTAAAATATGCTGAAATAACAAAACAAAACGCAGGAAATGGCGGATAGAAACAGCCTGAATGGCATATGTATGAGATTTGATCAGATATAAAGTTGAATAAAGGCGTTCTGTCATGTTTTTTCAATCACATTTATATACGTTAGATATGTTACTAATAGGATGTGTTATTGTACATGTTCTAATTTATAGGCCTAATTTGTTATAAAAGGCGTTTTGTTGGCGCTGTCCACGTGAGAGCGTTTATCGTATATTGATAGCAAATTATTATAATATTGAATACCTACCAGCTCGTTACAAACATGTCATTACAGAATTCAACCCAATCATTTAAAGAAAGTTTAATTAGTGAAACTATAAGAAAAGGTCTAGAACACATTCCTCCACAACACATGGCAAACAAATCACTTGGAAACACGTCTTACTTTAAATCATTAAAGTTATAAACCATATAAGCTAGGCCTTCTCAGTATCATAGATTATGTATACTTACAGCGCTGATGTAGACAAAACAAGGCAGATGTTTGCTTCAAACAAACTCAAATTAAAATTTCAAGGACTCAGAACTTTCCCTCGTGTAAGACGTGCAGCTGTTTCATCACCGTCTTCTTCCAGATGTTGGCGGGTTACAGTATGGCTACTGGAAACACACTAAATTGACAGATTTTTTTAGATTTGTATAGAATCTGTGCATCCGTGTGGACGTGGGTGTGCGTGTGTCTGTGTGTGTATGTCTGGCACGCCGCTGCTCGTCGGTTATCCGTGTGCACGCTCCGTGTCAGTCCCCCCCCCTTATTTTCAGTCGTCCTCCTCCGATGCCCAGACCTCCTCTCTGCTCCCAAAGACCTCCTCTCTGTTCCCAGAGAAACACCACACACATACTGCCCCGTATATATTAGTATGTTGTCTGTAACGAGAATCCCGTTAATTTCTACAGAAGGAAGCAGAAAGAAATTATTTGTAGTTATTTGCCAGTGGAATCATAGTACGAATTTTCAAAATGCTCTGTATGTGTCTATGGGCCCACTGGCTATGGATTTCTACGGGTCTGTGCACAGACTGACAAACAAAGCGTGACACACTAGTATGCCTATACAGGCTTATAAACTGGCAGGAAGTAAGTGTTAGCTAGACAATAGCTATTTATCTAGGACTAAAACCAAAGTTTTACCATTGATATATCCATTCACTTGGAAAAGGATATGTTATGTTAAATGTCCGTCCGAGAAACTGTTCTAGCGTACGGTATACTACACAATAAACGTAAGCTATAGGCCTACGATAATATTTTATAGCTGTAATTAGTTTGTTAACAATTTCGATTCGCACGTTTCTTCAGTCTAATTCAAAGTTCACCATTTGCATAGCCTAATAGCCAGACAACTTAAAATAATGTAGGGGATTTGAACTCGATAACGTCGCGCTGGTCCCCGGGAGTTGCACCGGGCGACCTAAACAACCGAATAAGGCTCCAATTGAAGCTCGATAATGTGGCGCTGGTTCCCCTATTGGTCTATAGCTTTCTATAGCTAGGCTATCATTGTTTCTGCTCAAAACCTGCAAATACCCTCATGTTTTATAAGAGGGGAAAGGTTAAATGGCATATTATTAAAAATCATATGGCCACAATGCCATGACTATGGGACACCAATAATTTTCACTGTAGCCTACTCTGCTGTATCAGAAGCCTAACCATGCCAGTGATATTGACACTGGAACATACACAACACACAATATAAATAGAAAATAGGCTATGTGTCACGTAATTTGCTTTCGCGTCGAAAAAATCCAGTGTGAGCGCAACATCTGATTTCCAGCATTTTGTCAGAAAACGAAGCTCAGCGAGCAACAAATCAGACCAAATCACTTATAATTTGTTTTTATCGGTATTGGTATTGCTTAAAGACTTTTTGAAATAATGTAATTGAAATAATTCCTTATTCCCTGGAGCCAATCCAGAGGCTTTACACCGCTAATCAAATGTGACACGCAATTTCCGTCTCTCGGACGATTGCTTCCCCTCAGGTCCCTGTCTTTAATGAACAGCCATTTGGCCGTGCGCAAGCGTCTCTGAAGCGGTGTGTGTGTGTGTGTCCGTGCGTGCGCGCGCGCGCGTGTGTGTTTAATATCAGAGAGAGAGAAGGAGAGAGAGAGAGAGAGAGAGAGAGAGAGAGAGAGAGAGAGAGAGAGATTGATAAGAAATCAGATACATGAAATGAGAGATTTGGGAATATCAGAAATAACAGTCGCGAGTGTTGGGAATTTTTTTAAAAATGTAATTACCCTTTAAGTGCTCACATGCCCATTATTAGCCTACTGTGAGTTTAAAACTGAATTGAATCACGTCAGTCCTTACAGTCACACAACACAGAACCAGCAGAACTGTTTGCCTATCCCGCTGACACCTAGCATACAGACATACAGACAGAGTTTTAGAGGAGATGATGGCTGCATGTGTGTGTGCGTGTGTGTGCGTGCACGTGTGTGTATGTGTGGATGGGGGGCAGACAGCAGATGTAGACCTTTAAATGGCTACTAGATATAGCGAGGCAGACAGTCTGTGACAGTCTTTCAGTGAGGGAGAGGACAGCACTTTTCTTTTGTCTGACAAGGGGAGGTCATTACCTTACTAAATGAGGCCCCTCCTCTCTGTAAAGCACTGTTTTGGCATGGACTGTGTCAGTACATGCCTGCACATGACACACACAAGAAACACATGCCTGTAATAGATGGCTCATAATATGACGGGTGGTGCATAGTGTATACAGGGGGTGGTGTGGTAATACACACAGTGTGAGCTGTGTCTGTAGTGCACTGGGTGGTGTGTGTTAATGATGGCCAGGGTACATCATCGCTGGCTAACATACATGGCCCCCAGAATAAACTGCCACCCAAAGCCACGTAGCCTGGTCAGCGGTCAATTATAGGCCTGCCCGCTCAGCTGAGCATGATGGGGTACGATGCTAATTGTATATCTTAATTTTTCTGGTAGGAGGTGAATAACGGTTGTCTGTTGGACTTCCACACACATACACAGACAACAAAGTATTTTGTTTATGACATTAATGCTTTAATATTTTCAATTATGTAATATATTTCTGTCTATATAGTCTTCTAATGTTATTGATATGATAAGATACATTTTATTATTCTTATTCTTCTTATTATATTGCTATATAATGTAACCTTGCTGAAAAAGAGCAAACCACTATCAGATTATTTTTTACTAAACTATAATAAGATAGTAAGAAAAACTGAAACCTTAACAATATTTAATATTGTTACATGCATGTTATATGTATTGCATTACATATTACTGTATGTAATACATAATGCAATATGTAAAACTAATGAATGTAATTGTTTGCAGTTTTATTTCTGATGTATCCTCAGTAACTCCCAACAAGTGAGAGAAGAGCAGAAGTAAATTAAATCAAAACATCTTAATGAAGGCTCTCTACTCCGTTTATTAGCGTGCCAGAGCTCATCAATGGAGTCTTTTAACTTTCTCACTGGCTAATTGGAGCACTGAATAGTCTGTAACACTGTCTTATCTCCAGCCTCAGTTCAGGCACAGTGTGAACCATATTATGGCTCTTATCATTGCTACAGTCTCATTATGATAATTGCCGATTGCCGGGAAAATCACATAATGCCTTGTTGGCGTTGATGATTCTTAGTTATAGATCAATGTTAATATAAAGTCTAAAAATCAAATTAATGAGTAATCCTACTGAAGTACAATTGTGTTACTGGACCACAATGTGGAACTAAAATTACAGAAGAATGTGAACTATATTTAGCTACTTTATGGTAAACTGACATAAACATTATGAATTTAGGACATTTTAGCAGCACCTTTAAGGAAGCGATAACTCATCATATATGAATTTAGAGAAGCTGCCTGTCCTCTATATTATTTGAGGAGAATTGTGTCACCATCATGGCCATGTGACAATATGGGAATATTCTGTACATCTGTAGCTTGGGATCATGAATTAAATCTCTAACATGAAAATATATTATTAACCAAATAAGCGGCAAATATAATGATTATATTATGGTTTGTGGCTGTAAGCTTTGCGCCTAGAAGTAACTATTGGACAGAGTCTCTCCACAGTATATCAAGACAAAGACAGTCTGCTATAGCTGCACTACCTAGAGACAGAGGTTAGCTAATATATTAACATAGGGAGAGACAGCAGCCTGCCACAGACCAGCTATAAAGTGAGTATGTGTGCGCGTGTGTGTGCATGTGTGTGTATGTTAGGGAGTGCGGGGGTCTATCGACAAGACAGCTCCAAGATGGAGTAGAGGGGAACGTGTGAGAGGTGAGGTGTTGAACACATGACGTGCGTGTGCGCTTGTGTGCGTGTGTCAGTATAGTGTGAATGTGAGCAGGAATACAGAGAGGTGCATTATGGGCTCATTATTGATCGTTTCCTCCCGGGAAAGGGGGGGAGGGGGGGTTATAGTGATTGTCCCCATGACACACACACAAATGAATTGAATGTGTGTGTGTTTGTTGACATGTGAATACGTTTCTGAGCCAGCTACTGTTAACATTGAGTCTTAAGCTCCATCCTCCACACTGGCCACTAGAGGCATGTTTACACTGGCTGTATACAAGTGACACTATGAAGGGCTGGGATTCACACAGTAGAAGGAGCTACTAATGTACACATCTTGTACCAAAGTAAACAAACTTGAGTTAAAGGTAAAGTTAGCGATTGTAAGCTTTTTGGAAAGGCGGATAACAGAAGGAACATTGTCACCTAGTGACCTGAAGCCGTAGTGCATTGGTACTATTCAACTGATGTACGTAGGTCACCAGAATATGGCATTAGGCAGCTTGTGTGCTTCGTGTCTGCTCCGCATCAGAGAGAACCCCTGTTCGAGTGTGATAAGTTCTGTGCGTCACTAACGAACTGTGAGTTTACCATATGTTCCCAATAACGTATAACATGGACATTCGCCATTGCTTGTTTGTTTTACATTATTTCTTTCATGTTACTGTTCGTGTGCACGTGCTAACATTAACCTAAACTAGCCGATGCCCTAAGCTGATCGCCTCGCTATCAGGCGGCTATAGTTATAGAATGTAAACCTGCACTGTTGTTACGGAAGGTCATCAGTACTTCATGCATCCCTTATATGTGCAGAGCAATGCAAATGTTATGCTTTGAATAACATTGTTCATGCTGTGCTTTGTTAGATGTTACTACCTAGCTACAACTGACAATAGGACACTGTAACCATTGCCTTTTATTGTAGTATCATTATAATAATAATAACATTGTACCTGTTTGTGTAGCCTATATATTCACTGTTATATTACGGTTATGTGTGGGTTTATGATTATAATATATATTATGTGTTATGATTATGATTATATATACCTCTATAATAGACTACTGGGTAAGATACTGATTACTGGCTTATCATATGTCATTTCAGACCACACAAACAACCACTCGAACCCACAATAAAGAACTATTCAAATGCAAGCCTGTGTACTGTCACATCGATCAAGCACAGCACCTGTGTAAAGTGTTCTAATCGACACCCCAGGGTGAACGCCTATCCTCCAAGCTAGAGCCCATGCAGTCCTTTACGATCCCCTACATAACAAAGCTAATACATTTTTACGTTATGTGTGTGTGCTGAGCATATAATCAGATGTTTCTACACAGTGCTGTCTCTGTAAATTGGAACACAAACAGTGGTGCAGACAGCACTATCACAGCCTTGCTTCTGAGGGAGCACACTGGCATTGGAAGGAGAGGCGTTTATGATTTGATCAAGTTCAAATATCAAGTATTCTCCAGAATTACTATACCTTTAACAATAGTTCTTACTATGTTTTATAATTACAGAAATGTATCTAATGTGTTTGCCTTCTGCTAGTCTGTATTTGTTCTAGTCTTGAATACTCCCAACATGAGAGGTTTTTCCTTAAACCCTGCCTGCTTGTCATAAGTTGGTGGCAGCATGTTATCATGTGATCAGCTTCAGTCATAAACTACACTTTGTTAAGGTCTCTGTGAACAAAACATACCTATCTCCTTGCAGGGAGAACTACCAGAGACACTATATAGAGGAGACATGTCACTTGAAGCTCTATGGGCAAATTCTGAAATGCAAATATGGCAACTGGAGGAAAATATCCAAATAATAAAACATAACATAATCTAAAAGAGCCAATCTGCTATATAACTCCACAGCATTAACCAATTTAACCAATCAGGTGGCTGTTTTGACGCAAGCCACCTGCCTGTCTTCCTAAATAACTGCCCGTGGTGTTTCAAAGATGGCTGCGAGTGGTAAGATTTGCCAAGAAGGACTTTGGAACTACTCAAAGTTCAAAATGATGCCCCCTAGTGGCGGGTATAAATACAATCTTACTGGCCATGGCAAAGAAAACACAACCTGTCAGATGATGCTCTGTGACAACAATCACCCACGTTGTGAAGATCCAGTCAGAATGGAAACATATATTTAGGATATCATTAGATTCTTCTTTTGGATCTCAGCTTGATTGGCACCCAAAACAATATGCAGGTTGTTAGAGTCCTTTTTTTCCATGTCCCAGAAAAGGATTTTTGTTGGTCAAATTCTTGCCACTGTGTGAAAGTTTTCATAAACAAATGTGTGTTTGTATTTTTATTTTGTGAATTAATAAAATGGATGTAAAAAATGCGTCAACAAATTACGCATGCACACACACACACACACACATGAGCATGCATATACACACACCTAACCAGCAGGTTGTTGACCAGCCGGCCAGACAGGGTCCTTGTCCTCTCTGGGCTCTCTCTCTCAGCCACAAGACTGACACTAATGTGACACTCTGGAAAATAATTTGCAACAAACGCACTGCTGACTACAAACAGCTCGCTGGCCTCAGTGGACTGTCACTAGTCATTACAGTGAACCCAACAGGAAACAGCGCCACAAAAAAGACAGGGGGTGGGGGTCCCATGGGAGGACAGGAGGGCAGACAGGAGAGAGGTACACATTGGTAAAATGTGTTATTGGAGGCAAAATGCTGTAAATATTAAGATGACCATCACACTGACCAGCTCTGAAAGCTAGCCCAGTCCAGGGCTGATTGAAACACCACCCAGAGCATAATGAGGTTGAAGTTGGCTGGTATAAAGCTACAGTCTACCACTACAGTTGTGGTCATGTTGGCAACACCTATACAGTATAGTGGTAAGCAATCAGTTGAAATGGTGTATGGAGTTAATGGAGTGCTAACCCAGATAATAAAATTACGTCCTAGGATGTTGCTATAAAGTTATTTTAGTACCCAATTAAGTCCCCATAACGTTATATGGAAACGTGTTCTGTACATACTTGTGGTATCGACTTATAAAAATGATGTCCCAGATCTGAATGTCCAAATAACATTTACATTACGAACGTTAGAAGAGACGACCCTAAATTATTTCTGAATGTAAAGCATAACATCCCTCGTTGTTGGCACCATATGTAAATTTGACAATAGTTACATTCCCAGTGGTTTCCAGAAACTACTTTTTGAAGTATTTATCCCTTAGATGCAAAACACACAGCATCATGCAGGTGTACCATTCCTGAGAATGACACTTAGATATCAGAATCATAACTTGAACTGCAAATTGGAATTATTTTAGGAATATGCAGAATGATTATTATATTAGCTAAATTAGGTATAAATAGCATGGAAATGGATGTATACATACATCAATTTCATACAGATACAGATATAACCCCTTGAGACATGATAGGGTTCGAGAGTGAACAAACACTCAAGATAGCATAAGGTAGTTTGCAAAACAACACAAAGATATGAATAAAGCATCCAGCATGGTAGATGATGATGAGCTTCTCAGCCAAGCAACCACTCAGAGTACTGGTGATCCCAACACTAATATAGCAGTGCCACAGGATATCAATTTTTTGGGTACCAACCCCCTCCTGCAGATCAGAGTGAGTCGCCTTGGGGGGAGCGCTTCTATGCCAGTAAGAGAGATTACAATTCTTTAGGCTTTTCACAATGCCCAATATTAAAATGTCTTCATACATCTGCCTTTGCTATTTTGATTGGTAACTTAACCCCTGACTCCAGAGTGAAAAAGCCTTTCCTACCAGCCTTTGTCACTGGCTGGAGTCTAATTCTTCTATAATTCTGTGTAATGAGGCGGTAATAGGTCCTATATATGAGAAAGATATTACAATATGAGGGGTGTGGTGTGTGTGTGTGTGTGTGTGTGTGTGTGCATATGCACGTGCCCGTGTGTTTGCTTGAGTGTGTGTGTGTGTGTGTGTGTGTGTGTGTGTGTGTGTGTGCGCGCGTGTCGGTGTGCGTGCGTGTGTGTGTGTGTGTGTGTGTGTGTTTGTTAGGAGGTACACTCATAGTAGGGGTGCAAAGCTATGAGCAAGCAAGCTTTCTTTTGGTCAAGGTGGTGAGCACTTATATAATACACACACACACACACACACACCCACGCACACACACACACACACAAACAAGCAAATAACAATGTTGTTACCAAATGTTATTTTGTCGGCCCATTTCTATTACAAGAGGAGAGTATGTGAGATCAACAGACAGACAGAGAGAGTCAGACAGACAGACTGCTGTGCGTCATCCAACCAACGGCTTGATCCAGCCTGATCCTGAACCATGAAACCACAGTGCATGACACCTCTGTGGCCCTCACAACAGATATGGCTATTCACTGTTAACAAATAGATTTGACAAGCCAGACTGCTCTCACTCAACAGCCTGTCACCATCTATCTCTCTCTCTCTCTTTCTCTGTTTCTTGTTCACTCAGTGCACCCCTAGCCTCCCTATCGAAAAAGTTTGCCTGTTCAAATTGACTAATTCACACAGCGACAAAAGACAAACTGAAAGCAAGGATGACTCTCTGAAGGGTGAAATTATTACACAGAGAGATCTGGTTGGCTGTGCAGGTGGAAAGGGTTGTCTGCCTTTATTGTTCCACCATTCTCAATGTAAATATTCTGCTGTTTAATACTGTGAAAATCTGAAAATGTGTGTCAAAAAACGTTATCGGTAATCAAAGTGCTATTGGCTGAAATAATCTCTGTGTTTCTACTCTTAAAGCATGCATGTAGCCATATTGCTCATCTCTAGTGAGGTGTGTCACCTCTCTCTCTCTCTCACACACACACAAACACATACACACACACACACATTGTCTATCATGACTCAGTCAGTCAGGTTGTGCTCTGTGAGGGGCCTCTGCTCAAACAGATCAATACCGGCTGGCACATCCCTCCACCATCCAGGAGAAAACAATTAAAAGCAATCGATTCGGTGCCATGCTGCCCCATGCATATGCATGTGTCCTTGACCTTCCCTTGAGAGTATAAAGACAGATAAACTGACAGACAGACAGGTGATGGAGGGTTCTCTCTCTCTTCTTCCTGTTCATATATTTCTAGTGGGTTACCTTATGTTAGCTTATTGCAGCACTCGATCACGAGAGAGGTGAGATAAAAGCAATGCTGCTACTGTATATTGCTTAAATGTTTGGGGAAGAAATGTAACCAACTTAATTGAAATAATCTGGGAATAACATGTGCTAGAGCTGTTCCAACAATTAGCACGTTTTAAAGGCCTAGCATAAAGGCTTTGACTTTTCTAAAGTTCACTTTTAAACTGGATTTTGAACTGAAGATTAAGAGTCTCTCATGTGTGAGAAATAACCCAGACCCCATCATGCCTCCAAACTTTGCATGAGGCAGATTAACACATTACAAAATGCTAAAGCAACTGTTTTATAGGGCCGTTAGAGGCACAGATTGCTCTTTTCAAGCCACATCCCTGAGTGTCCCCTGAAGCTCCTTTCCCCTGCCTATTTTCTAATTACAGAAGCGTAACACACAGATGTTTGAACGTTAGCACATCACTGCCCAGGTCTCCCTGACACATCCTGTGGTCACAACGGAACATGGCCACAGGGGACAGACTTTTCCCCGTCCCCCCATCACCGGGGATTAGCATTAGCATGCTAACGGGACCCCTAGGGAAGTGCTCAGCTGAGGGTCATGCTGATAACTGTCAGCAGCCAGCTTTAATTAGCTGAGCGTGGTCATCAAGATGCTACGCTAAGACCACTTCTGCATCCAAAGTACTGTTTATTATGTTGCTAGTACAGGTCATACAAATACCACGTTAGCTGTGATTCTGTTAAACTAGTCATTTAGCCAATGCTTTACCCAAAGCGACTCACAGGCACCTAACACTTGGTCTGGCTCAAGATGTCAAGGCTCAGACACAGGCTCTTCCAGCTGAGAATTGAACAGCCACACCACTTGTCTATGCTGCACAGTAACTAGGCTACTATCCTTAGTATAAACAAGGTTATACCTGAAATCCAGGTATTGAGTACACAAGTCTTTTTCCCATAATGCACCAACCCTCATCCACCACCACAAAAAAACAAGCTTCTTTGTGTTTCGCTTGAACGTCAGGTGTCCTGTGGACGGTGACATTTGGCTTGGCGGCTGCTATCCTGACACCATCAAGGCATTGTTGACGTTGCAGGCCTAGGAGACAAGGCGAGGTGTGAGTGTGTATGTGTGTGTAGTCCATCAGGCAGTGCATTATCCAGCTGTTCTATGGCTGTCTGCCTTCTCCGGCATGGCACTGGGTAATGGGAGTGTCACACATGGTTCGCAGACAGGTCCACGTCCACACACTGTCTGCTAACTGACTGCCAGCCTGTCTTGCCCCCCCCCCCCCCACACACACACACACACACCCACACCCACCCCCACCCCATGAGTGTCAGGGCAAAGTCGGGGTGGGCTGGCACAACTGTCAACTACTGGTCACAAAGCATTTACCTGCTGACAGAATTCCAATTAGTCCCGGGAATGTTGTTCCTGGCAGAGGGAGAGAGAGTGAGAGAGAGAGAGAGAGAGAGAGAGAGAGAGAGAGAGAGAGAGAGAGTAGATAAAGAGGCAGATGGGTGGGGGTTAGAGAGGAACCAGGGAGAGGAAGAGAGAGGACAAGATCTCTTCCTCCTTGCTTGCACAGGAAACCCTTCTCTCACTCTGTGTGTGTGTGTGCCTGTGCCACATGCACATTAGGGTGACAGGGGACATTCATTAGGATTTTGTCACTAAGTAAATGTTTGTTGGCCTGGGCTGCTCACACACACACACACACAGGCACGCACACACACACACACACACACACAGAGGACCCTTCTTGACCTACCACTAGAATAAACAGCCTCTCTCTGTCAACCTGCAGAGAAGGGTGACAGTAAACAGAATAAATAAATATATAGGTAGATAAGAAGAAAGAAAGAACGAACGAACGAACGAACAGATGTGTTTCAGCACCAGGGACAGCTCCACACAAGTCCCTATTCTCCGGATACAAAGACTTCCACTGAAGGGATCAATAACAGGGACTCCTGTCCCGTGAGCATGCCAGTCATGGCGCTAGCTAACACGCTGCTATAGCGAACACAAAGCCAGTGGCGCTCTCCTTTCTCGCCACCCATGGAATTCATCACCATCCGCTAATGACCTGGCTCCAATGCTCCAATTGCGCCTTTCAGCGCTCTGTCTCTCTCCATCTCACACGCTCTTTGTCTGTGTGCTGTGGCTGATAAGAGAGTGGCAGGGGCCCCTTCTTGGGCCCTAAGGCAGAGCTCGAGCGTGACCAAAACTCCAGTCCAAACCAAACACAAGTGGAAATCTGGCCTGGATCAATAGTGAATTAGCCAGTGCACTGGTTCTGTGCTGAGCAGCCTGCATGGCCCAGGCTGGTGATCCATAGTAGAGGCTGTAACAATGCTGACATGAAACCACCCTGAGACTGTCGACTCTAGTGAAAACAAGTCTTGTAAAGTGGTAGTGTTGAAGAGATTCATGAGATTTAAGTTGTTCTAAGTTGCTATGTGTAGCTTAAACATGTATAAAACCTGAACAGAATAAGTCTCCATCAACTTCCCTCAGTTGAGAACCTTCATCCTTCAAAACTTTTGGATATTGTTTGGATACGAATCAGAGGATCATTGTTGTGTGAGTGGTGCAGGTATTTGTTGCCAAATTGGGCAAATAATACACACTGCTTGTTCAAATATCATTCACTCACAGTGTATTCCTTCTAACTCATATTTGTGTGGTGTGGTAAAACGTATGTTCACAAACAAATTTTTCTCCCATCAGACTGTTAATAAAGGGGTCTTATCAGAAAAGCATGATCTGTGATTTCTGTTACATTTTATGTAACTAGAAAGAATGTATTTAGCCATTAGCTCATTAGTATACTGTGATTCAAGTGGGTTTGAGTGGAATACACCTAGACTAAACCTTTAAGAGTCTATGCGTGTGTGTGTGAGTGGGTGGGGGTCACATCCTCTCTCTCCATCTAGGAACATCCCCCCATCATCATTCTCTCTCTGTGTGCAGGTGGGAGTGCTCCACTAAACTAACACTGCTGTTTATCACTGCCTGCCCACATCCCAAAGGTGTGTGTGTGTGTGTGTGTGCATGCGTGCGTGTGTGTGTGTTTGCGGGTGTGTAGTGATTAATGAGCGGTAGGGCCTGATGGATTGTCCTGATCACAGAACGGACAACACATTGTTACAACAGACACACCCAATGGGAATAAACACACACTAGTGCAAGCATCAATAATACCCCCAAATGTTCACACACACATACACACACACCACATATACAACATACACATAAGAACTAACATTTGATACACTATTTACACACGCAACCATGTCACCTTTCTACCTGTTCCAGATCCAGATGTGTGCATAGGTGTGTGTGTGTCTCATCTCTTTTTTCTTCTTCTTTAGGCTTGTGATGTGATGATGAGATAAAATGCTATCTTTTTGGCTGCTGGAGAGAGACAAGACCCCCTTCCACCACACACGCACACACGCGCACACACACACAACTACAGTACATACAGATATTTTCACATCACCCTTCAACAGTGCAGGACAGACATCTCTCCAGGATGTTGTAGACTGACAGACTCAAGGTGGCTGCTGGCTTGAGGCCCTGACCAGGGTCACGTATAATGATGTAGTCTATATCTGCCGGCAGGGGGCATAGTGGGTTACTGTCATCTGAATCCACACACTGCTGCTTAACATCTGACCAAGTTCTTAAAAGTGATTTACATTGATAAGAGGCTTCTGTAGCTCTACTAAATCGCATTTGCAATATCCCATTGTGCAAGACAAACACACACACACACTTTACCCCTAGCAGGCCGATAAGGGGGTCTTATCAGACAGAGGGGGGTTGCTGTGTGATAATGGCTTCTCCTCTGTCACAGATTACAATTGCTGCTTGGAGAGCATTAGCAATCTTTCTTTTCATCTGCTTCACTTTTCCTCCTGTCCGGCAAGTGCCATCGGATTTCTGGGCCAATCCATTGTCGCCTGGTTGCTGCGGATACAAGGAGCAGTCAACCTCCATCAGATACCCCATTGTCTTATTCTCCCCATCGCTGATTTCTCCTCACAGTATTGAACCCCCTTCGCCAAATCACTGTGTGTGTGTGTGTGTGTGTGGTAAGGAAGCGGGAGGGGGGGGGCAATCTGATGAAAGATATGGTCAGAAAGAGAGATTAGACATCCTCCATGCCGAGTTTCAGCATTTCTGTTTAACTAGACTATTGAGTGTAATAGCTGTGTAAAGAATAATTCACTTCATATAAAGGTTGAGGTTGTCTGAGGGCGATACACTTTATTAGCATGCCTATAAGTGGAGTCGTGCCTGCCTGTGAGAGTGTTAAGCTGAGCTGCACAGAACAGCAGACAAGCAGAGCAGTAACATACAAATGCTAACTGTGTATCTGGAAAACACTTTTGATAAACAATCCAAACTCGTATTGACCTCAACATTCCCAGTATACTGTAAAAAACACCAGGTAAATTCCCTCTGTTCTGGTGTCATGAAATGTATAAAACCACCTTTCGCTCTTCCTTCCTTTCTTCCTTCCTTCCTTCTTTCCTTCCTTCCTCCTGCTCACTGCCCCCTCACGCCCCCCTTCGTGCGTGGCAGGGCCGTCTGTCAGGTCACTATAATTATGAGGAGTGAGTGTAATGTGTTGCAGTATGAATAGGATTGTCGGCCTGATTGTGATGTATAGGCTTTCATTACCATGGCCGGGCCGCTGGCTGGCTGGCCTTCACCATGGAGGAAATCCTATTTAGGCTCTAATTTGGGAGGCTCCCCGACCGTCCCGCCTGATAGCAATCACACCCAGTAATTGTGTGCTGAGGCGACTGACAGAGAGCAGGCTCAGACATGGAGGGGAGGAAAGGAGAGAGGACAGGGAGGGGGAGAGAGGGGGGTGACAATGATATATCCACAGAGTTCGCTACATTATTCAAGTCATCCTCGACTAAATACGCATGTACTGTATGTCTTTGTGTGTGTGTGTGTGTGTGTCTTAAGTGGATTGTTAGTGAGATGCTAATTTTAGAGATGTTTTGAAGATATGTTGAGACAATATAATGTTCTATTTCATAATGGACATTTTGAATCATGGCCCTGTTCACCTCCACTCTCCACTAGTATGCTACACGGCTAATTGGGACAAGAGATCATGCTAACTCGATAATTGTGATTTATGAGACAATCTCCAGTGGATATTGCACATTTCCTCGCTGATTTGACGACAAGCTGTAAGCAGCCCTCTAGCAATCAATATTTGTACATTTTCCATGTCTAAGTTGTTAACTTGTTTTGTATTTCATTAGTTCCTTTTAAAAGGGAGTGGTTTCCCCACACCAGCCTTCACAAGGACGTGACTCCTTGTAGATAATGAAGGTCTAATTGACTCATTTAAATACTGTTTGCCTCCAGGAGAGACTTTGCATTAAATGTTTGATTGCCCTCGTATTAAACGTCATTAATCCCATCCACTCTTAATAAGGACTTTATGAGGCTTTCTTAAAACTTCTCATTTACCTCTCTATTCTCTTTGCATAATTAAGTAGAATATTCAAAAATATGGAAATGAAGAAGCGCACATCATTTCACTAATAGTTCTCCATGCCACAGAATTCTAATTATAGCCAAACCTGGTGTCTGGTCCTCTAGATTGGGTCACAGTTCGTTAGCTTGGGTCAAAGCAGACTGATACCAGTTAACTCTTTTGTTAAATGACCCGTAGCGGGGCCACCCCACTCATCCTCCAGCAGGCACAGGACAGACAGCGTCTGACCACACCACGGCTCCCACTAAGGCCATAACAGCACTCACTGCACACAGTGAACTTTCCACAGTCATTACTGAGTGGCAGGCTATGGGGCAGAGAAACATGTCTGTGTTTATATCTTAACTGATCCTCTTATTCCTGCTGTATTCCCCCAGTGTCTCTGCTCTCAAATAATCTCTCCATGGGTCTTACTGGCCCAGGGTGACGAATGGGTAGTAGAGGCCAGCCAAGCGTGGGCTCTGTGGGGAAACTCAGACCTTTTCTCTGGCTAAGCCCCCCACCGCCATCTCTCCTGTGGATCACCCATGTCCTGGCCTGCTCCAACCCCAGGGAATTGCAGGCCACATACAAACACAAGCACAGCAGGCACAGTAAACATCTGATCACGATGTTACTTACAAATAATTCATGCAGACACACCTCACAGCAAGCAGGACAGGTACAGTGTGTGTGCGTGTGTGTGATAGCTCTATTTTGATACGTGCACACAGCTCGTCTCAATGAGCGCCTGTGCTAAATGAATCCAGCATAATGAGCGTGGCTGTGGATGTGACAGTGACAGCGCAGGAGACTGCTTCTCTCCCTCTCCCTCCCTCCCTTCATGGTCTCATGCACCCGCTGACTCCCGCCACGGGATCAGCTGCAGGCGCTAATGAAACGTCACTCAGGTGATTGTGGCCGACCAGTGGCCCCAGCAGCACCCAGCCAGAAACCATGGGTGATGACACCAGGACACACGGAGCTGAGCTGCTGCAAAACATAGTGCTTATGCTGACGTGCTCATGGGCCAGGCAGCCTCATGGACACATGTGAATGAGGAGCGGTGGGCCCAGCCTGGTGAAACTGCTTTGTGTCTGGGAGATGTTCTGCCTGCCAGCAGCCCTAGTAAAAAGGTCAGAGGTTAAAATCTTCTGTTATTGCACCCCAGAGTGATGTTACCATGCCTGCCGTGCACTGACCTGCTCGGTAGCCCCAGTGAGTTATGGATAATGTTTAATTCCTTTGCAGTGACAGCTGCGGATCCGCATGGTAAATTGGATTTTTTTTTTCTTCTTAGAATTGTGCTTGGGCAGGTGAAGAGAGAAAGACACTGCCTCACTGGTCTTCACTGCTAACTGTCAGGAACTGTTGAAAGGCCTCTATGTGTGATGCTGACAAATCACATCAGACCTGGGTGTTTCCCCGCTGCTGCTGCTGCTGGGACAGAAACAAGCTTGTCTTATTTATCGTCAGCTGCAATCTGTCTTATAAAGAGGGAACTTTTAAATCTGCTGGGTCTTAAACACTTCTACTGCTTCCACAGATATTTATTAAATTCAAAAGGAGAAACTAAACCACAACTGCATGTATATGTATATACTTCTCATGTACATGCTCACATACATAACAAAGTTGTGTGGACCACTGTAATATCAAACAGCTCTCAATTCCTCTCAACCCAGGTGTCTATCGACTTAACCCTTATATCTCCTCTTTGTGTATTTATTATATGACATAGCTATGACATTTTGTGCAAAGACCAAACATTACATAATATCGAAAGAAAGCTCTGCTCTCAAATCTGCATGTGAAATATATTGCACCATAAACAATGTGCAGTGTTCTCTTTGTTTTTCCCGCAGCTGTATATCTATCTATCTATCTATCTATCTATC
>JAODOY010000019.1:1305800-1341373 GCA_025399855.1 Forbesichthys papilliferus | reverse complement strand
AATAAATAACCCCCTGTGTGTGTGTGTGTGTGTGTGTGTGTGTGTGTGTGTGTGTGTGTGTGTGTGTGTGTGTGTGTTTGTGCAGGTTTGAGGTGATTCACGTGGTTCATAGTCTGTTTATCAACTGGGACATTGAGATGTACTGGGAGCAGAAAGACAGCCCAGCCCAAGCCAGGAACACCTCCCTGAATGAGGAACTGGGCCAAGTAGGGCACCTGCTCAGTGACAAAACAGGGACTCTTACCCAGAACCGGCTACTCTTTCGGCAGTGCTGCATAGCCGGGGAGATCTACGGTAACAAGTTAATGCTTGGCTGATAACACAGCTTACTCGCTATACACTGAGCTGCGGTACACCACTGTTATATATGTTATAACATATGTAGATATATGTTTTATCTGACAGTGTGTAGTCACATCGCATGACTAAACTCTTGAACTCACATACGTCTGAATTGTATTGACACAGGCTACATTTGCTACACAAATTCATATAGGTATTATATAGAGTATTGACATTAATAATATTAACATATGATAGAATATGGGTATGAATAGAATGGTTGCCGTATAAGTCAGTAAAGTCTATAAAGCAAATAATTAGAATTTCAGACACCTCTGCATGAAAATACTGTGTGTGTGTGTGTGTGCGTGTGCGTGCATGTGTGTGTGTATGTGGAAGGGGGGGGTTAGCATATAGTGCAAATCTATAAGCTTTTTGGATGAACTCTGTACAATGGTTATATCAGGCACTATACTGTTGTTGTATTAGTGTAAACAACACGGGATGTTTTTATTTAATTTGTTTACGTACATCTTCAACCATCTACGCTAATAGGTGTCTGACTCAGGTTGCCTTTTATTTGTTTGTCTGAAGGTGGCGGGCTATGTGCCATAACAAACTGGCTTACAGGCATGCCTCCTTAAATATTAATTCAAGCACTCCTGTAGCAGCGGTGGTGCAGACAATTATGGCTGACTTTTGTTTCTCTGAAGAACCAGCTCATCTCTGTTACATTGGCTAATGCGTTTGAGGCTGAGGCTTTTGAGGCAGCGATAACAGATCAGTCAAATAGTCAAACCTCAGGAGAGATAGGAGAGCCTGTTGCGGTTGTTGGTTTTAGGCCCAGTGAGCACATATTTGTTACAATTAGGTTACAAGAGAAACCAAAGTGTTTAGATGGTCATAGCTAATACCCATGAATTCACACCTACTAAATATTTAACAGACAAGCCCACAGAGATTCAAGTAGTAGGTCTATAACCGAAACATCCATATGTCTGAACTGCACACTGCATAAAGCTTAAGCGCTTAAATCTTAAATCATTGGAAGCCATTGAATGGTCATGAAATGTTTTCGTAGAGACGAAAAATTATTTAAATGTTTATACATTTTTCAATAGTGCTTATTGTTTGTTTGTTATGCTATTATAATACATTGTTTATAGTTTTTGTCCACGGTGGAGGAATCATAACCTATATATTTTCTATGGTGGGCTAAAAAATAGCTTACTTGTAATTTCATTATTCGGTAAGAAATTCTTATCCAATACACTTTTGTCAAATCCAAGGAATATTGCTAGCTGTCCATTCTGTGTATGCTGAAACCAATCCTATCTTCCTACACAGCCCTGGCTCTGTAAAACAAGCAAACAAACAAAGTGGTGCAGACCACACCACACAACACTATCCCAGCCTGAGCAATAGGCATGCAATGTGGGGGGCGGAGCTTCTGAGGGAGCACTGAACAAAAATGTGCATTTGTTTCCATGTTGAGTTGAAATATCAACAACTCCAGCATTGCTTGCTCCACCTTCATTTTGTTCATGTTAATTAATACAAATATTTATTAAATCTCTTACCTCATAAAAGTCTATGTAATTGTCTGTTGTAATGTTTTCTGTTTCATAGGTGATGCATCAATCCGTGCTGAAGATATAAAGGTAAAGAGGGTTCTGCAGCTGCAGTACTATACAGTATTTTTATTAAACCTTTATTTTACCAGGAAAAGACTCATTGAGGTTCAAATCTCTTTTTCAAGAGCATATAGGTATAGACAGGTAACAGTTTCACATCAAAAACACAATAACAAAACAACAATAATACATATAAAACATATCATTAATAAAACACCAGGTACTAAAAAGACTAGAAACCACTAAAGGTAAAAGAATCATTGTCACCATAGAGTTTATGTGACTTAAAATGACCAAGAGTGACAAGATATCCAATTTTTTAATTCCTTTGCAAGGCATTCCAAGATGAGGGGTATTTATTTATGTATTTAAGTATTTAAGGACCCTTTTGCCTAACTCTGTTCGAGTCCTGTGAACGCAGGGAATACCCACTGTTTTCAAAAAGAATAAAAACACACAAATAAGATGTTATATGTATATGTTTCCCATAACGTTCTCATTCACATCCTTGTATAATATTCCCCCTACATGTTAACATTCCTCCTTTGTGTCTAGCTTGTTACACTGATGTGTAATTTACAGTACAAGCAACTTTACACACCAGGCCTATCGTTGTTTGTTCCCAGCCCATGGACCTGAGCTGGAACCCGTTCTCCAGAGGCGGGCTCTTCATGGCATCTCCCAGACTGGTGGACAGACTGAGGGAACAGCGGTGTCCAATCATTAGGCAGTTCTTCACCGTGCTGTCTGTCTGCCACACAGTCATGGCGGAGTGGAGGAAAGGTTAGAGCTTATGAGGGATATGTGGTGTTGTGTGTGTGGGTCTACTTTATGTTTTACATGCATGTTTACTTGTAATGTGCTTTACCATCCTGCAAACCATACAATTGTATGGGGCCTCTGCAATAAGGGTATGTACAGCACAGTATATTAGTCTGTGTGTGTGATACTGTCTGTTGTTATAAATGCACATCAGAATACCCAGCTATACTGTCTTCTTCCAGATGACATCGTCTACCAGGCTGCATCCCCAGACGAGGAGTCCTTAGTCGGGGCGGCCAGGGAACTGGGGTTTGTTTTCCTCTCCAGGCGGAAAGATGCTGTGACTGTGTGTGAACTTGGTGTGACGAAGGAGTACCAGCTTCTGGCACTGCTGGACTTCACCAGCACAAGGAGACGAATGTCCATCTTGGGTATGAGAGTCAGTATGCACTAGTACTGAGAGGTTTATGATACTGGTGTACACTACGCTGGTCAAATTGATCTGCGGTGTATAATCCTGATACAGTGCATGTTTGGTGCTCACATTGCCGTGTGATCACATCCTTTCATGTCATTCTGTTGTATCGTTATTAACCTTCAATGAAGACGTTGTTTTGAATGGTGGACTGTTTTCAGTGCGCGAGCCAGACGGAGGGATCAAGCTGTTCTGTAAAGGTGCTGACATTGTGATCCTGGAGAGGCTACAAGGAGTCTGTCCATATCAGGAGAGAACAGAAATAGCCATGGAGGTAAACTGTTAAGAGCTTGCATTCATCCAGCTATATAGATAGTTAGTAATAGTAGTTAGATAGTTGTGATTAGATATACTATGTGAATGTGGAAGCATTTTGTTATTACGAATTAACTAATTAAGTATTACTGTCATAGCATACAGAGGAATGCTGGAGTTTAGTTCCATTTAATTCTGCAAATACAATTATGCAGGTCGCTTCTCTGATTATCTTGTGTCCAGGTTGAATTGTGTATGCACAGCAAAGCTGTTTATTGAGTACAATAGAACAATAGACAATTAAAGCAACATGTTTCTTGGTCAAATATAAACTTTTTATTACTATTGGGATTATTCTGTAACTTCACCTTGTATTTTTATTTTTATTTTTTTTGTAGGTTAACCTAAATTATAAGACAGAACTGTGATTAAACACATCAATGCTGATATATAATTATAATATTGACAAACTTCAAACATTGTATAAAATGTGTGTATGATCTTTGCTTCCTCTTGCCTACTTTTTATTATATTTAAAAATTCCAGTCAGGTTCAGAGCTGGGGGTGAAGTTACACTTTAAAGAGATCCCTAGGATATGACAGTATGATTGCAGGAAATATACAGGAAAGTGAATCCATGTACTTTATATAAGGAAGAAGCGCACCGGTAATCAGGGATCCACTGTAGACATTCATTTTTGTTTCACTGCCATTGACAGAGCTACAGTATGTACTGTATGTCTCAACTGACTTATGCGACTGTTGTAAATCAAGAAAACATTAAAGGCTTTAACTCACAAGAATATGGGTGGAGCTGTGGCGCATAAGTGCAATGGGTGACACAGGTTTGATTCCGGCCCGCGGTCATTTCCTGAAACCTCTCTCCTATTTGTTTGCTATCTTCACTGTCCTATCCAATAAGAAAACGCTTAAATAAAGTTTTAAAATATCACAAGAAATTGACAGTTACAGTATATCTTGTAACCAGACGGGGGCCGTCCAGATTCTTCTATGCTGGTAACAAAAAAACTATAAAAGATCATGAGAAGGACCTTAGGGAGTCCATTTATCAGCCACCCCCTTCTAAGGTGAGCTATATTTGAATCTTTTATATAGAAAATATTGTGTTCTTTTCTGTTTTCGATTAGCTTTTTGCCCAGGCCTGTCTGAGAACTCTGTGTGTGGCAGTTCGATCTATCCCTGAGTCATTATGGGAGAAGTGGAAAATAATTCTGACCCAGTCAGCTACCATGGTGACCAGTGACCGTGACAACGTGCTAGAGGAACTATATGAAGACATGGAGAGAGATCTTCAGGTGGGTTCATTATCATCATATATTGAGATATGTTGACTCGTTCTACGTTGTTCTGAATGACGTACGTATTCTAAGTCTAAAATCTTAAATATTTCTTCTTCTTCCTCTTCTTTTAAAAAAATGTTTTATTAAGCATAATGTTTTTAAATATACTGAATGCAACTCGTATTTACAGATTTGTTTAAATTGTGTATTAAGACATTTTAGGATATGCAATTCTCATACATAATTCTCATATTTATGTTTGTTTATTTATTTATTTTCACCACACAATATTCTATAAAACAATATTCTATACAAAAATCAGTACATTCTGTTTGTCCTTTTCTCAGTTGCTAGGAGTGACAGCAATAGAAGACAGACTTCAGGAGGAGGTTCCTGAAACCATTTCAATTCTTCGACAGGCTGGGATTAAAGTATGGGTGCTCACGGGAGACAAAAAAGGTACTGTGGACGCTGTGGAGAGGGCTCTATTTTCTATGTCTTTATACACACACACACACGCACGCACGCACGCACGCACGCACACACACACACACACACACACACACACACACACACACTGACACTTTGCATTGTGTCTTTACAAGGTATATGAATATGCAAATTGTTTAAGATTCTCTCTCATTCTGCAATGTTTCTGTTTCTCCTCATAGAGACAGCAGTGAATATTGGATACTCCTGTAGACTACTGGATCCTGATACAAGATTACTGGAAGGACAGGAGCTGAGGTTAGCAATAATAAGAAATGTGGACGCACACTTGCATGCACGTACACACCCGCACACCCGCACACACACACACACACACACACACACACACACACACACACACACGCACAGACACACAAAATACCAAGCTCTGATGTGATGTCCCTTTAGACAGATCCTTCAGTCACCAGACCCGGTATTCACTATGTCCAAGGCCAGGCTATCAAAGATGTGGTGTGTAGACTATCAGGCTGCAGATGAAAGAACTGCTTTGGTCCTCATTGGACCTGAACTGGTAAATATATGAGTCAAAATAACCTACAGTAAAACAGTGTTGTTCCTATTGCTCAGAGGGGCACTAATAGCACTAAATAAAACTATATGTTTTGTGTTTTTTAAAGGTGTTTAAAGTATGTGTGCCTACATTAAAAAATGTTTTTAAATCACTAAAATAACTTTTATTAGAAGTACCACCTGATGTTTTTTTATTTTGCATTATCTATCTTCCAACTGAAGATGTCAGTAGCGTATATAGTGTTTATAACTTGAAATATTACATTTAGCATAACAAATAATTAATTATTATTAAACAAAATTATCAGACACAAATAAGGAGTACTTTAATTTAGTGGCTGCCTGCTTGGCACTGTGCGTCTCAGGCAGAGTTTGAGGCTAGACCGGAATTGGCCGCTAAATTTATCAGCCTAGCAGAATGCTGTGAGTCGGTGCTGTGTTGTCGCGTGACCCCGGGACAGAAGGCAGACATAGTCACAATGGTCCGGAGACACACCAACTCCATTATCATGGCGATCGGTGATGGTGCCAATGACGTCAACATGATCAAGAGTAAGTCATGTGGAAAGAGAAGTGGGATTGGGTACATTTTTACTCTATTATGCATTTCTTTCATTTATCTCTATGTATTTATTATAATTATTTCTCTATTGCCAGCGGCTCATATAGGGGTGGGACTTGCAGGGGTCGAGGGAGGTCAAGCTGTACAGAATGCAGACTTCTCGTTGGCCCAGTTTCGGTTTCTGCAGCGACTTCTATTGGTCCATGGGCACTGGTCATACTGTCGCATCTCCTCCTTTCTGCGCTACTTCCTCTTCAAGACATGCAGCTTTGCTCTTGTCCACATTTGGTTTGGTTTCTTCAATGGATTCAGTGCTCAGGTTAGACGCATGTGTGACGTTTCAAGTTAACCTCAAGAACATTTATTAAGCACAAATGAACAAAAATGGTAGGTGATTGGTTAAATCTATTCTCTCTCTCTCTCTCTCTCTCTCTCTCTCTCTCTCTCTCTCTCTCTCTCTCCTGTAGTCTCTGTATGAAAACTGGACCATTCCTCTCTACAGTACCCTGTACACCTCCTTCCCAATACAGTGCTTGGCCTGGTTGGAGCAGGTGAGTGGACAGAGGAAATCCAGGATCCAGGTGTACTGTAAAGATTGGTCAACCCCAGCACAATATTTTAAAAATTCTTAATCATGAAAACAACCACAATAGTCACAGACACATTTCAAAGTAAAAAATAAAAAAATACAAATATAGCCGCAGCGGCGATCATCGGGGTCTGAGCAGAATCGTAGCAGTTGCATGAACTGTTCTGTCAAAGTTGTTCAGCGTCCTCAACAAGAGAAATAAGAGGTGGAATTATATCAATGTTAAATGCAGTGGAATGGACCAAGCAATGCAAACTTTGTAGAGTAAAATGTTTTTCAGATACAATATTATCCAAGACTGCGATGGACTTGAAGATAATGGTGTTTTACATTTAGTGGTCAGAAATCCTGTTCAACTCCCATATCCTGTTAAGCCAGACGGATCCATAGCCTGACCTACCCATCTCACATTATCTACAAAACAATTAGAGCTAAACAATAAATTTTTACCGAAAGTATCAGATTGTTTATTTCTCAATATTCCATCAAATCCAAAAGCAAGTGTTATCAAAAGCAAATACAATTATGTTCCTTACTTTTCAATGGTCATTGTTGTCTAGCTACAAGTATTCCTGATCAAAATTACCAACATAATGGTGGTGTTATTGCTTCAGCTAGCCAGAACGTTTTTTGTTAATGAAAGGTCTTCTGCTGCCATCTACTGGGACAATTATGCTATTACATCAAATCACAAAAATCACCAAAAAAAAAATCACCCCCCTTGTGGCCAATCTCTTTAAAATAAGGTTTTCGAAAGAAATGTTCCATTTATAGCGCCCCCTATGAACGGAATCTCACCAAATTGTAGGATCTTCCACAGAATATGGGATGAAAGAGGTACGTCAAGTTTCATAGATTGTAAGTGTTTACATCAAAAGATATTGGCAGTAGAGTCAATATGGGCAACGCCTTACAAGTTGGCTCATTGGATCATAACGTAAAAATGGTTTAACCAATCAACTTTTTTTATACAACTTGTTATCAGCATGGTGTGGAGATGAAGCACACCAAATTTCAAAGTGCCTCAGACAAGTTCATTTTCACACCCATTTCAGGAAATGTAAATGTTGGGAAAGTTTGGTTGCGCAAAATGAAGGTTATGAACCCATTTGATTTGGGACATTATCAGGAGTTAATTGAAACAAGAAGTGTTGTTCTGACCCATGCGGTGTCTGAGATATCAGCAAACATGCAAATGTGCTTATTATAGCACCCCCTTGTGGCCAACATGTTCCAAATTTAAATCGTACATTTCATGTGCCACACTAAATAAGCATATAAACTTTCAAGACGATCAATTAATCTCACTGGCAAAATTTTGACTGAATTTTGATTGGCTGTTTGGTGCCCATTTTGGCAATCCAGCCAATTGGCACTTGAGGACATGTAATCAAATTGTGTATGTGTGCCAAATTTCAGATTTTTAGCTAAAACAGTTCTTGAGATATTGGCATCTGATTATTTGTAGTGCCCCCTTTTGATTAAATGTAACAAACTGTGTGCTTTCAAAGAATGTCGTTATGATTACAGTATGATCATCACGTTTCATTAAGCTTTGACAAGGAAATCATAAAATATAAGCCAAAGGGCCTTTTTTTAATTTAATTAATTAATTTTGGGCCACGCTTTTATATTTGATTGGTGCACAACTTTGAAATGGAATGTCAGATCAAAATTCTTTAAACAGTATTTTGTCACCATTGTCTGTAGATGATTTGTATCTTTGTATCAAATTTCGTTGGATTTGATAAACGGCCACAGTCTACTTTGTTTTTTCAAAATGGCGGAACATTTTTCCATACGCAATTGGGCAGAAATGGGCCCATTCGATTCGGGAGCATTCAGGGAATCAGAGGAACTACAAAGTTTTTTTGTAACCCATGTTTCTCCAGATGTAAGCCAAAACGTAAATGTGGTTATTTTAGGGCCCTCTATAGGTATCTGGATAAAATTTCATTTTTTGGAGATCTTTACCGGAATTGGGACATATCTGCCACATTTGGCGCCTGCAGTCTGTATAGTTTCTGCTGCCCATGTAGTTTTATGGCAGAAATGGAAACAATAATAATCCTTATAATTCCAACAGGGCTCCAGCAGCGAACAAGAACAATATCCATCAACAACTGATCAAATATAGTTTCGAATGAACCAGAGCCATGTAAAGAGAGAGTTGCGTAATCTCTGTTCACCTTTACCTTACCTTTACCTTTACCGTATATTCAAATTGCCCACCAAGCATTTCCGAAAGCTATTTTGCCGTAGGTTTTGCCTTTCCATGAACGATGTGGCCGTTGACAATTTCGAACATCCGTTGGTGTAACTGTGTTCTTTCCATGGCTCTGGAATGAATGTTTATTTGAAGGTACACACATAAACACACAAGTGAAATGTACACTCACACAAAACATCCCCTCACTGTGTCCATAGGAAGTCAGCGCAGCAGGCTGTGTGAAGTGGCCAGCGTTGTATAAAGTCGGACAGAGACAGGAGCGTTTCAACCCAATGCTACTTACAGCTACGCTGCTTTATGCGATCTACACATCACTCGTTCTCTTCTTCATCCCCTTTGGGGTATTCTACGATTCAGCCCTGGACTACCAGACCATGGCTTTCACAGTTGCCATGGCAGCCATCTTCTGTGCCAACATAGAGGTTAGACTCAGAACATTCCGGAAATTGGTTTACTAAAACACAATGTACACCAGCTTCTTTAACGAATGGTGAAAAGGAAAAAATGAAATAGCCATTCATAAATGTATACTCTAGTCTACTTAAAACCAGTTTAAAACAAACTACTATAAGTATTACACATGTCATAATGGTTAAGTAGATCACTGTGGTTACTTTTAAAACTGTTAATAACTTATGACTGAATGAGTGGACTGAAGAGCTGTTTGATAAACACTGATAAGCAATGTCACTCTATGTTAAGAACAGTTGAATTGTCTGTAACATCTGAAGCAAACAGCTCACATTCTGCTGACACTCAACATCGTTGAGGCTGAATGGTGACATCCCATGACTAACATGTGCACAGCCAGGTTAGCTAACTGCTGTTAATCTGTTTGTCATTGTCAGATTGTGCTCCTGACCAGATACTGGACTAAGTTCAACATTGCAGCTGTGTGCGTCTCTGTAATACTGTTCTTCATCGCCTCAAGGATCACCCAGAATGAACGTCTGTTTCAGATGGCACCCAAAGACTACTACTTCCCTGGTAGCTACACCTAATCAAATACATACACACGCTTGAGCTTCTTTTAGGGGTATGGTGAATGAAAAAATATGTACATATAAATATGTATTTTGTTCTACAACAAAAATCTACAAAATAAAAGTAAAATCAGAGCTCCCCAAAAAGGCTGCCCTGATACCCACCTTTGAAACCCCCCAATTTTACAGACGGTACATAATCTCATAATGTAACGAGGCAGGTCCCAATACATAACTATTACAGTATATTGTGTCATTTTTTTCCCTCTGTGTGCTTCTGTACAGGAGTGAATGACAATGCCCTCAGTGACCCAGTGGTGTGGCTCACAGCACTTCTGGCGGCCTGGACGGCTAACCTGCCCTCACTTACCATACATGCACTGAACATTATTATCACCAACCCTGACAAACACAGGGTAAGGTCTGTGTGTGTGTGTGTGAGAGAGAGAGGGACATATTTAAAAGGTGATAAATAATTTGGCATAATTACTTGATTTTGGTCGGGCTCTAGTTCTATAATAAATAACAATAAATGATACTGTACCTTTAAAAAAGTATACAAAAAATGACACAAATGATACAGCTGGTCTAATTCTGTTTTGGGGTTTATTTAGATCCACAGTGCCAGTCGTCAGCCTCAAGTAATGCTGAGGTCAAAGGTCAAACGTCGATCCTCATACGCCCTGTCTCAAGGAGAGGGGTTTGGACGTGTCATCAGCACAGGGTCCAGCATTCGCCAATCAGCTCCCCCAGTGGATAAGATCGTAACTACAAACAATGATTCCACTGATTTACAAAGCCAAACTCACATAGAGTAGACTAGTGACTGAGAATGTATGAGAAACAAAATGGCACCTTATGACATGCATAATGTATAGTTATAATACATTACTAGTATCAAATCCTTACAATTTGTTTACTATGCTTTTTTTGTAACATAATATGCTTGTATGTATTAGCTAAAAAAAATAATTAATTACGACATTTTGTTTTCAAGAAGTCATTTTTTTCACCATGATATATCCATGGTCAAAAATTATTATAGCTAGTGTTTGGTTTGGGAGATAATGTGGTTGGTAAACAGAAATACTATATGTTGCTCTGCTAGGGAACTGAAACTGAGACCTGTGTGAAAAAGTAATGATACAAAGCACAATCAAGATACCGGCCAGTATTGTTTTACAATTGTTTTATTTGTAGATTTATTTCAAAACACGCAATTTACCCATATTATCCTTTTTAAGTTTTTATTTTTCTGTAACAGTTATTACTCAGATTTTTTTCCATCTCAAAAGTCTCAACTAGAGCCAAACTAAAAGTCCACCACAGGCTCTCCGGCTTTTGCAGTGGGAGGAGGGAACAGAGGCTCTCTGACCAGACTCTGGAAGTGTGTGTGTGTGTGTCTGTATGTAATCTAAGTGCAATAAGGGGAATGTCTACACAGCTGTTATGTCACAGCACTCGTAGAGCAGCCCAGAGAGCTATAAATCATCTAAGATGTTGTAGCTAGATTGTCATACCTCTAATTTCATCTTTGGTTTCAACACTTTCCAAAGGCAGACTGGAACATCTGTATATGCATGTGTGTCTGTGTGCAGCACAAGCCACCATCTCCAGAAGACTTTGTAAACTAAGAGTACAATGTAAGAGTCTTTGCTTTGATTGTGGCCCTTCTTTGGCACTGGTGACAAAGACAGTCAGACATTGTACCATAACGGAGCCATGACTGGGGAGAATTGACATGCATCACATAGACTCCACTGTGACTCCACTGTGATGTCAATGGCAGTTTGGGGCATTTATGTAAAGCTAATAGCTACAACATCAGCAGTCTGGTGAAACACAGAGGGCTCAAAGGGCTCTGTGGTGCTCTTCATTTCCCCAGAGATTCTTTACTCTGAATATCCGGGGCTGCTCCCATCCACTCTGGGCTTAGGGATGAGGGGTGAAGGGTTTAGATTCACAGAGGTCAGAAAGTGTGTGTGTGAGAGAGAAAGAGAGAGAGAGAGAGAGAGAGAGAGAGAGAGAGAGAGAGATGGTATGGAGGATTTGGGGAAGGGGGCTTTCAGGGTTGTACACACTGACCCAGCAGCAATGATTAGGATTGGGAGGGTCAGGTGCTTGCATAGTTTTCTGTGCAAAAGCCACCAACCGGAGCCACTTTTATTCCTCGCGGCTGGTTACACCATCATTTGATTAGCAGGAAAGCGTGGTGAGCGACAGGGAAATCTAAGCGTTGTAGTCTAGCATTCTCGTGTTTTTCAGCGTCGTAGTGTGTGTGTGTGTGTGTGTGTGTGTGTGGGGGGGGGGGTATGTGTGTCTAACTTCATGAGGCTAATTTGGGTGTTTTGGTGCATTGGCCTGGAGTTTGGGGGTTGGACTGTGTACAGGTGTACTTGTTAAAGTGATGATGATGATGATGATGATGATGATGATGAGAGGCACCTATTGAGCTGGGTTTGGGGGCTCTTTACAGCTTCACATGACCCAGAGAACCTCTTTCCCCTTCCTTCTCATGCTGCTTCCTACTGCCCTCTCTCTGCCCTTTCCTTGTTTGCAAACTGATTGTCTCTACCATCACAAAGACACTTGGTTCTGATTGACTAACAGGTAACAGAAGACGGAGAGCACGGTGTGACTGGAGGTGTCTACATCAGCCCCATTGGCAACCTTCCTTTCCCACAGGGAAATGACACACACACACACACATGTGCTGTCTGACAGCAGATGCTGAGAACACTTCAGGTGGGAGGAGTCAGGCGCCAAGTAGTACCGCGGTTGGTCGGACAGTCAGTTATTAAGAAATTGTTTCAAAATTTTGAATGACAAATATTGCAACCCAAAGTAAGGTAACATAATAAAACATGTTCTAATCCACATACAGTAGATTAAAATTAACACACACGTGCGTGCGCGCGCACACACACATACACACACACACACACACACATTCAAGAAAAGCTTCTGGACAGACAAACAGGAATAGCAGGAGCGCCTGGGCCTGTGTGTGTCCCTCTGATTAACTCCAAGTAAACAACCCGTCCTTGGAAAAGCAAGACACACGTTCCAGGACCCAAGTCAAGACCCTACACTGAGGAATGAAGATTGAATGGTATTGATTGGAGGAGAGGAGTTTGACCTCCCCCAGTACACACTGCCCCCTACTGTCAGGATTTATATACATTAAATAAACATGGGGAGAGGGTTGCAACAACACATGCACACAACCAGTGATTCCAACAGTGACAGAAATTCTAAAAAACAACGCCTAAATGCCAAATAGTCCCACCCCATTTTATGATAGCCAAAATATCCCCCCAGCCCATTTACCCCCAATCCCCAAGACTGTCCTTCCTCCTCTCCCCACAAAATCACAGGTCATTCCTGTTGGTTTCTATACAGTTATACAATATCCATGCAGAAAAGTAAAAGTTGCACCTCTTTTTCATAAGGAGGCGCTGGTTTTAATAGTCTAAGAACATCAGGACCACTTGAACACACCCAAGAACCTTCAACAGTAACTGTGAAATTGTATTTTTCAGAGAAAAGACAACTTAAAGGCAGAAGAAAGCTTGCAATGAGTAAAAGTTATTTCTCCTTTGGTTTGTCATAAAAAATGTTGGTTTTAATATCAGCCCAAATGTTTTTTTGATGCATCTGTCTTTGTGGGAGCTTTAAACTAAATATCTGAATTTAGTGGCTCCCTTCTAATCAAGCCTGTCTTCTGTCTTTCTCATGTTACCATCCACAGAAACATTCACAATGTCTTTTCTTTATGAAAACACTAAGTACATGCCGTAGCAAAACAAACAAGAGAACGTACGAGAAGAAAAGAGATGAGCGAACAAATAAATCAAATTTAACAGTATAAAGCTTCAAGTCACAAGTTCCAAAACTAACTATCATAGTATCATAGTTTCATAATCATTGTTATCATTAGCATTGTTATTATTATTTTCAATTAAATTACATAAACTTTACATGAAAGGTTTGAGGTATTTCAGAATTAATTGTCAACACACACCTACCGAGTCTTAGCGCTAGCCAGGGGGAGAGGTTGACGGAACAGACGAGGCAGAGCGAGGGGCGCGTTTGTGTCTAGGTCAATGAGGGTTCCACACTGTACTTGTGCAGCCCCTGTGCTTGCACGTGGCGGAGAGAGCGAGACGTTAAGACGGCGGTAAGATAACTACAACTTCCACCATATGGGCACTTAGAACCTCCGCCACCTTAAACCCCTCTCTTGCTCTTTTACACAAAAATATCTCTGATGGGAGAGGGGCAAAGTGGCCGAGCGTATAAGCACACCAGGCAAAGATACAAAATGAAAGAAATGCTTAGCTACCATATGGTCTATGATACAGCAACGTGGACGCCGATAGGTTAAGGAGTTACTATGTTATTTTTTTCAAATAAATAGTGTATAGAAAATGTTATATAGACTTTCTACATGATAAAGTGCTTGTATTCTAGTGTATCAAGATGGAAAGTCAATATGGGAGAAAATGCTTACACAGCCCAATCTCTGTGTCCTTCTCTTTGCCCCCCCCACTGTTCATCTGATTAAGGGTGTTCTCTCTTTGTAAACGAGTGTGCATGTATGCATGTGTGCGTGTGTTTATGTGTGTGTCCAGTGCAGTCCCACCCGCGGTTGAAGGGAAAAGGCACTCAACTCTAGCTGCGAAGCAGCCACCTCCACCTATTACGTGGCCCAATGCAGTCTGACTGCACTGTTCAAATGTGTGTGCAAGGTTGTTTTGCATTTCTACTGTGTTTTTATTATAGTGTGTTTGTCTGAAATGGTTTTGGACAAAGAAGTGTAGGGGGTGGGGCTTTTTGGTATAGTCTGTCCCCCTAGGCAGTTTGGGACTGGTAGGCTGGAGTATCTTTGGTATTAGTGGAGGTTTCACAAACCACTCAGCTTAGTGAGGTAGCCACACTGGTTCTCACTACAAACAAATGTCATGTCGGCATATACCTAGCACTGATCCTAGCTAGTTGCCTATGCTTGCTGAACTATGTAGCACAAATCAATTTGCAACCAATATCCTTTGGTGATTTTAACTCACTGCTTACAGCGACGTGAAGTTAGTTGTAACCCCCCTTCTATCAAATCATCTATAATGACCATCGCTTATCTCATCTGAACAGCTAATCTGACTACATTGTTGGAAATGCTACAGTTGCATTTTAGGAGCGTACAGATAGCTATTGAGCTCCGAGCTAAACCCCCCTCGATCTCCAACAGCACACTGAATCAGCAAGGACATTTGAAAGTCATGTTGTGTCCCCCTTCCATATAGCCCATTCCTAGGGTCCTGCTTGAAAGGGGAAGAACGTCCAGTTCTGAGATGGAACGCCAACAGATGGAATGTGTCCATCTCAGTCTGCTTAGCTTCCTTAGTTTACTGTTTTTGTCTTTCTTTTTCACGGGAAATGTCTTCTCCAAGTCAATATTCACATAGAATGCAAAAATACATTCTTTGTTGGCCTCTGTCCTTGCATCCTTCCTTTATCCTTTTAAAAAGTTCTTGCTTTTTAGATTTTTTCCCCTCGTGTATCAACAAGGTGCCATACGTATGCACAACAGAGCACAAAAGTAACAAGAAATAGAAACTTTGTGTCTATGGTACTAATTAAATACCCGCATCAATATTATAGAGAGGAAAAGAGAAAGAGGGGGGCAATGGGGATATAGGAATAGAGGAGGTAGAGAACCAAAGACAGAATGACAGAGAAAGAGAGATTTTAATTTAGAAATGTGCCCAGTGATGTTATTGTGACTTTGGTGTTTTTGTATCCCGTTGTAACACATATTATTGTTGTGTTTTTGTCATCTGAGGTTTGTTTTTGTTTGCCTTAAAATCTGGTTCAATGTTTTTTATTTTATTTTTTTTTGTAAAAAAGTATATTCTAATTCAGATAAAAGTTGATTGTTGGTTGCTATGGCACATACCACCCATCTCTGGTAGGACCGGGGCACACTGTAGTTCTGTGTGAATGTAGTACCATTTTCTCACTACAAAGAGAATTAAGGCAGTAAGCATTGGCACTAATTTGTGTAGCATTTTGATAGCCAGGTGTGGTGGTTAGCTACTGATAACCAATGTGCGAGAATTGCTTTGATTCAGTAACAGATGGATGTATTAGTGGATGAACATTGAAACTGTATTTACCTTAAGTTTGCCTTAAGAAATAATCACCCTGGCCTCTAATGTGTCTAAATCTCCTATAGCCTCTCTGCTTCACTACCAATCTGCTTTCTGTACTGTGTTGCTGTGTTTTGTTATTGTATTTTCTGTATTCCTATGGTCTCAGTCGTTAACATAAGCTACAGCTATCAAATAGATGGTCTGTCAGTCATTCGGACTACATTTTGGTTTGCTAAATCCCTGCTTTTATTTCCCTGTGATTTCAGCATTCAGTTTAACCATCCCCCGCTTCTGGCTTCAGTCGTCCTGGTTGGATGAGGAACAATGAGATAATGGTTTGCTATTGATCTGCCTTCAAAGAGCTGCGAGGGCCAGGGTGTGTTGTGCCATGACTTCCCTTCAGCGTCTAGCGGCTCTTCCCTGCCTCTCCTCCATTTGCGCCCTCCTTTCTATGTCGGCCGCAGTTCTCAGCTGATAACAGCAGGGGTCACTGTTGCTCCGCCAGCACATAAACAAACTGTGAGGGCGTTGGTGCTGTGAGGCCTTTGTGTTCCCCCATCTTCCACTGGTTTCTGTGTGCTCCCCTTACATTCTGCTTTCTGTATTCAGCTGTAATGCACTTGGCTGCATGCCCAAGTGTGTTGTTGTCGCTTGGTTCTAGGGTTATTGATCAGAGGAAAAGCTCCCAGCAGAACAAAGAGCGTGTCCAGACATATCACCCGCCTCTGCTGTCGGTCAGTAAAACGCGGCCCTGTGCTCAGATGATGACGACAGCGGCTATGATGGCAGTCTCCCCAACGGCCTCCGACATCTGTGCAAAAATATATAGACGTTGCCTGGGCAGACCTGAGTATCTTTACTGCCGAGCGTCTTGAGTTTCACCTTCAGTGCGGGGTCAATGCCCCGCTCTCTGTCTGCATCGATTCATTTTTCAATTCATTAGTTTGCCTTGTGATCAGAGCGGCCGCTCTCTGAAATGGCTCTCCATCAGGGAATACCTTTGGCCATGGAGTGAAAGGGAGTCCAGGAGGCGGAGGGTTGGAATGGCTTTATTTATTTATTCATTTATTTTCCTCTGGTTTGTTGTTTTCTTCATGACGGCCTTGCTTGTGCAGGGTTTTGCTTTGATAGAAGGGCTATGTGCTGTTGTGTGTCAGATGTATTGCCCTTCATTTGCCCTTGTTGTAGGAGGAGACTGGGGGGTGTGGAGGAGACTGAGGAGGCCGACACAAAGGAGGGTCGAGGAGGGCAAAGCAGAATCAGTCGCTATTCAGTGCGGTCAAGTGTGGCCGACTAAAACATAATATCTTTGGTGTCTCTTCTTGTCAGGGACATGATAAAAAAACTAAAACAAAAATACACAATCAATGATTGTCCTTAGGTGTGTGGCGCAGAGTGGGCTTGACTTGACAGTGTTTTGGGTAACAATTTCAAACGGTGGTGTTCACTGACTATCGGAGGTGATTGCATGGCACAACTGAACGCTGGGAGAACACAGGCCGCGAGGGGCTGCTCTGGACAGACGACCCACCCCCTATTCACTGCCTGTGTCCCCCTGCCCCTCTGAAGGCCCTCCCCACTGCTGCCCTCAGGCCTTGGAGAAGGTGGTGGCAGATGTGCCAGGCTGCCCGGGGCTGGCTCCGTGGTCGTCGTGCCAACGGTCCACGCAGCGGCGGCGGGCGTTCATGAAGAAGTTGCTGACGGTGTTCAGCTCCAGGCCCAGCTGCTGGGAGATGGTGATCTGCATCTCCTTAGACGGACGCTTGTTCTCCTTGAAGATTGCGATGAGCGTGCGCCGCTGCAGGTCGGTGAACACCAGCCGCTGCTTCTTGGGCGCCATGTTGCGGTCCTTGTGTTGCTCCTGCTCCTTGCGCTTGCAGGCTTGGTGGGGGGGGTGGAGGTGCGAGGGACGGGGTTGAGGGCGGGAGGCAGAGAGGGGAAATAAAAACACAGCAAGGTAAATATACGAATGTGACATTGAAGGAGACTCTCTGTAGCTGTAGCATGGAGGCGTGTACACTTATACAGTAACTAAATGGGCTGTTAGCCAGTACTTAAGCACATACAAACTAGTTTATACACCAAGAGACATCCTACAGCCACATATACTACCTTGTATTAAAGTTGATTTAAAGCTAATCCATGCCTGCATGCCCACTGGGAATATCCCTTCCATCCTGCAGAGTGCAGACAGTGAGCCAGCCCGCGGTGAGAGAGAGAGGCGGGAGGAGGGGGTGTAAGGCGGGTGGTGGTAGTGGTGGGGTGGGCTGGGGTGGGGGCTGGCTGCTGGAGACACTGCTGTTTGATTCAATATTAATACAGTTTGAGTCGCAATGGGGGACTGAGTGACTGTTGCACAAAAGTAAGATTTGCCAGATGTGTGTGTGTGTGTGTCGAGAGAGAAAGAGAGAGATCGAGAAGGGTCATAGACGAGACAGGGAAAGAGAGAGGGAGAGAGATGAAGAAAGGCAAAGTTGTGTGCACAAGCAGCACATAGATTGGATGGAGGGAAATCATGTAGGGTGGAGAAGAGAGAGAAAGAGCATTAAATTGACCCACATTGCTGTAGGAATTGGGAGGCTCTCTGTAGGGACTGAGGTCAGAATAATCCCCCCCCCCAGCAGGTCTACAGTCTGCTACTTCAAATAGACCCCACTGGAGCCAGTTCTATTGAGCTCTGAGCGGGTATTTATAACCACTACCCTCCAACACAAACACCAGAGAGGCGCGCACACCGACCGCTGTGAGCCCTCCAACATACGCAGAGCAATTTTCAAAAGAAAACGCACCGAGTGTCCTCTTGGGAAGGCGGCCGTTTGGGGGTTGAAGCCAGCGAACAGAGAAATGAATAGTTAATAGAATGTTGCATGGCGTGCAGGCGGGTTGTATCTCGAGGTATTTGTGGGAGACAGTGCGATAGTGTGAAAGAAGACGGGTGCAGATAAAAAGAGGGGAGTCGGTGGGGAGCTACATCAACCTAGACATGGTGTGGAGACTCCGCCCCTTTTTGTGTACGAAGAGGTTAGGACCCCGCTTCTAGAGAGTCTGGCTTTCCCCCACGCTGGTCTAGTATCGAACCTGGATAAAGCCTACTGCGTGTCCCTCTTACAGCTTCCCTACTGTCTTAATAATAACCGGAGAGGAAAATAAGTTGGCGAGACTAGAGAAGCATGCCATCCCTGTGGATTGGTGGCATTTAGCTGTCTCATGCTGCTCCAGTTGTAATTGTCCACTTTTTTTTTCTACACAAACCAATCATTTCCCTTTCATGCTGTTTGTCAGTCTAAATGCATGTGCGGACGTGACTTGTGTGAAATTCATTTTCAGTGTTGTCTTGGATGCATGTGATTTCGTTTTCTCACATGTTCTTATTCTGGTTTGTGCTGTGTGTGTGTGTGTGTGTGTGTGTGTGTGAGTCTGTGTGCATGTGCGATTGTGCTGAAGTGGCTGGAGCCAAGCCATGGCGCTGTGTGTCTAATTACAGTGGAACAGGACCCATTGATCAGCCATTGCAGTCCAATCTGTTTACTACTGATGTCTAACCTGAACACAGGCCAATCCATCATATTCATATTTCACACCAACGCTGCAGTTTTATGCATGCAATATATTGCATGCACACACGCACACACATAAGCATCACAGTGTCCTATAAATCATTGCGTTCGTTTTTTGAAGATTTTATCATGATTACTTAAAAATGAATATCATCAAGTACAATTATCAATTAAAAAGTTCTTTCCATTACACAAGTGTGTTTCAGCACAGTAAAAATCAGTTTGTTCAAAACACCACTCTGTAGATCGTGTGAAAGACCTACCATCACTCACTGCATCCGAAAGTCGAATGTCGCCACTGCCCCTAAAGAACACACTGAACAAGCGCCTCTTCTTTGCCCTGCTCCCGGTGAGTCATGGCCTGCATTTTAATCGAACGCATGCTTTGTCGTCTTTTGGGCGGTAGGTGTCACTCTCGCTGTGGCCTGTGAACATGGTGCCATAGTGCGCTGCCATTGCTACAGGCGCTGGATTTAGTAATCAATATCGATCGATCTGTGAGGAAGGGGGTCCTGATTACTGAAACAAGCTCGGTGTAGAAAGGAAGAAAAAAATCGATCATTGCAGCTTTTAGAGCTACACTAGGCACAGAGCACTGAGATGGACTCAATGCACAAAGAACAACCCACGCCGGACATGTGTAAAAATCCCATTTTAGGTTGAGTATTTCCTTCTGGTTCTCATATCTTTACAGCCTGCTGGCAGGACACCAGTCGATCATAGTGTACATTATATAGCTCTGCATGGCGTATAAATTGGCATAGGTCTAACCTACTTTGATTCCACAATAGAACACGGGCTGTTATAAAAAGGGGCTTTTATCTTAATAGTTTTCACTATGTGGATCTTTTAAAAAAATGGGCCATACTGTATTCCATTCTATAATTACCCACATTAAATAAATGTGATTATTTTTGATGGTTGTCCAACCATCTTTAATAGCATATTCACACACAATATGGCTATTGGCTTCCTCCAGTTTCACTAAATAATATAAAACATATATAATTTGAGATTATTGGCCTATTAAGATTATTTCTAAAGGAACCACCAATAATCTAAATTAATCTGAATTTGTGTTGGAGTGTATACGGCAGGCAGATATGTGTGTTCTGATGACATTAATATTCTTTGCTTCACGACTAGCCGAGATAGGTTAAGAGAAGGGCCCTGGGTGTTCAATATCGATCGATTGATTCGTGAATAATTCGTGTGTGAAATTCAGTTCGTCCAATTAATTATGCCTTGTGGGGAGGAGGGCAGGTCTGGCGAGAAGATTCATGAAAAAGCTAAGACACTAAACGTGCTGGGAAACGTGCTCATGCGGTCATAGTTTTTAAGAAGTGGTACCCCAGATAAAGCCACGGAGCCCCATTAGCCGAGTGTGCTATTTTTTGTTTTACAATAAGTATAGCCTATAGGCCTATTACTGTAATTCTATCGTAATTCTATTCCAGGCGGTAAGAGATAATTCCTCGTTGTTCAGCAGGGCCAAGCTCATAACCACAAAGTCCCACTTATTGGCACAAAGATTTTTTTAAACATAATATTTTGCTTTCCGTTGCTTTCATTGAACCTTTAAGGATAGACACGTTTCCCTATTATGCAATTTTGGCTTCACTTCATTTCCACGCTTGGTCCTTCCATAAATACTTTGTGTTCACTATAAAATGAACTAATGGGTAATTTAATTAATCAAACAAAAAGCATATTTACTGGTAGTGGTGTTTACAGGGCATCGGCTTTTATTGTGGTTTTGATAGGCTGCACGTGTGTGCGCTTTTGCACATGCAAATAGGCTACCGTCCAACAATTCAATTCACTGATCGTGAATGGTGTTTACACGCAACAAGGGCTATTTGTTGCGTTGTTGCCAAGTAACCAAGAAATGCAATAATAGAAGACAGCATCTGAATTAGACCCTCACGGCACCACTTCCCTTTTAAGTGGACACTTGCTTGTGTTTTGTTACAGTTTTCACATTCAGAGTATTGCACAAAGACTGATGGTGTGTATTGACACGGCGACAATTTAAAAGGCCGTTTGTACAGTATTCAGTCCATTCAAGCTGCAGGGCAGTGCCAAGATCTAGCCAGTCCAGAAAACTTCCAGCTCAATAACCCTTAATGTAATGAGTTAGAATTGGTGTTAATATACTGATAAAGTGACACAATTTGTTTGTTTGCCTTCACTGCGACTCAGCTCCAAGGCATTTCCCCAACACTTCAATAACACTCAACGTGAAGGGCGCGGTTAAAATGTTCACGTATTATGCTCAATAAGGCTGAATTCTTAGCCAATCGCGTATAGGTCCAGTTTTGAATAGATATGTAGGCTAGCTAACATATTATAATGTTTGTTCCAGTGATTTTAGTTAGCATGAAATAAAACGGGAGAAATCGCAAAGGTCCAAACCTGTAATAATCAATACATGTTACTGTTCTTTCGTTTGTGATCATCACACTGGTTTTAGATAATGAAAGGCATCCAGCAATTTAAGTGCATGAGTGAACCGTACAGCATAATTTTAACTTGCATTAGTTATCTACCTTAATAACAGTGCAGTCTGCGCCATGTATTTGGTGGAGTGGGTTCAATGTTGGAATGATACTCCATTATCTATGATTATCATTGATTTCTTTCGTAATTGCTTCAACCAAATATGCGTGATGGCGATAATGATTATGATGCTTTATCTTTAGTAGACAAGGCCACAGTTTGGTGTTTTCACTTGTTTTAACACGTTTATACAATGTGTGGGTATATCCTGTAGTTTTGGTGGCATAAATGTCAACATATTTTTTCTTTTGGGTCTGCTATTTCACAAAGACCGACAATAGATACAACTTGAATCTTAACTTTTTTAAATAGCCATGACGTACTGCTACTATGGCATGACAGATATTAGATTTTCCTGAGGTTACTGAGGTTGCCTCTATTGTAACATAGAATATTTCAGATACAAACGCTAGTAGGGGTACTTACTGTGTCTGTGGTCGATGCTGAATGGGCCTGCTTTGATATGAGAGAGATGCTCTCCGGTCCCGGTCCCATAGCTAATATGGCTATGGGACTCATTTTTTGATCTCACATCTGCTACATTGATACGTGCACCTACCTACAAGCTTAATCTTTCTAATACTGGAACATATTAGCCTAAAGATGTAAGGTTTACAGAAAACCTGACAGTACACACAAGTCACTGCTAAGATATGACTTTAAACATACAATACAATGTATACACATTGAGACAAACACATTACTGACTTGCAATGGTGTCACTGAAAAGCTGTCTGCATTTTGAGAATTTTTGATATTTTTTAATCAATACGTAAAACTCGCTGTAATATAGACTATTTTTATTAATATTTCTTCACCTTTTCATGAGCGCAAATTATGTGAGGTTTAACCGGCAAACATTTAGATCATCATTATATGTGAAGCATGAATCACTTCAAATGTCTTTATTAGCATAGCTTCATTTACGTGGGTAAAAGTTAGTTACAGGATAATAATCATAATAATAAAAATAATAATAATAATAATAATAATAATAATTATTATAATAATTATAATAATTATAATAATAATAGGTTATGTTCATTTTCTCTGGATTCTGGAAGTTTCAGGAGAGTTAATTGTGTAATGTATAATTGCATATCCCTGTTGGCTGTAGGTATAGGCCCTGTGCCCATGCGCATGGAACAGGGCGCGCGCGCACACACACGCAGCTATTTCAAAATAAAAAAAATATGTAGAATTGGATCGCTTTTCCTGTCAAGGCAGGTCAAATCACAAATGACATTTTGAGCGGCATGCCGCCCTCCGTTATATTGGTTCACATGGTTTAACAGGTCTACGTCAATTGATTTCAGTCATTTTGTTTCTTTGTTGATTTCTGGGGACTACCCGAGTTTCAGGTTACTCAGTTTGTAGGTAGCCTGGCAAGCTGCGTGTGTGTGTGTGTGTGTGTGTGTGTGTGTGTGTGTGTGTGTGTGTGTGTGTGTGTGTGTGTGTGTGTGTCCTCATGTTTTTCTATTGACGGCATAGCTTCCAGATGTTGTGATAGCCAACATTACACAACTAATCTAACATTTCAGTTCTATAGATCCATTAGGCAATGTTGGTATGCATGTTGACATAAATGTTGCTTTATAAGAAACTCTTAATAACTCAGTCAGTTTATTTGTTTATTACATTTTATTTAAAAGGCTCAACCCAAGTTTTGGTTTATGGCAGTTGCAGAGGAATGCGTGTAAACCAACTTTTGGTGTTTCCATAAGAGCGCCGCCACTCACGACGCAGTGCGAATTCCCTTAGGCCTATGTGTTATGACATTATACTGTAATCTGTAATGTAAGATATGTACTTTGATCAACATGTAATTGTACTTTAAGATGTCAAGTTGTGAAGCCCAAATATGGTTTATTCCAGTCATTGACGCATTTAAAATAGTCGTATGGACTGTTGCGCTATCTGATTTTAAATCAAAATGACTGTGAGTAATAGGCTACATAGGTTCAGATTTTGCAGAAAATAAAAGGGACTAGCCCATTGCCATTTAACCCATAATGTTAGCCTCGTGTGATCAGTTGAGACTGCGAGCAATTTGATTTAAAGGTCATTCTCTCCTATCGATCGGGTATGGCGAGGGCGCTACGGAGTAGCGTCGGAATTGATCATCTAAAATAGAATAGACGATATTCTAGACTGTACACAGCCATGGCGCAGACTGCTGCGGCATTTATAATTGCGAAGCCACCCCCCGTGTGAATTTAAAACTGTGGTGTGTGTGTGCGTGTGCGTGTGTGCGTGTGTGTGTTATTGCCAGGTATGTGAAATCAAATTTGTCGCCGCAGCTGCTTGCTTATTGAAATATATGATGTCGTGTATTAATGTTAATAGGCTATTGGCACAGTACAATTAAATTAAACTAACAATAACCCATGACGTGCAATATGTTTATATTGTGAGAGCAGTCTCAATTTAGTGTCTCAATTTAGTGGACAGAAGGCAAGTAAATGCCATGCAAAAGCATGCGTCTAATTTTGTTGTGCATAAGGGTGTGCTTTTAATGGGGGAAATTATGTTGGCCATGGAACTCGGAGTGGATGGGGTCGGGACAGGGGCTGCATGGCGTATAGTCTCCGAGATGGAAAGGAGAGGCCCGGGAATGGAAATCGATACAGATTCAGGGATCGCCAAGTCGGCCTTAAACATGTCTTGCGCAAGCGCGCTACAGATCACATGAGAGAAAGGGAACGGAGAGGCCAAGTGCAGCATGTACAGGATACGCGAAATAGTGAAAATATCTTTGGGACAAAGATAACTATCATAATCATCATCATCATCACATTTGTTTTGGACCATATGCCACTGGCCCGGTGTTTCAAACAGAACATATTACGCCAACGCTTTTGTAATTTTCTATTACACCTATGAGATATCCGTGGTACAGTATTTATAGCACATTGCTGTATTTAACGAACAGCGAGTCCCTGAAACCGCAGCTGCGCATGTTCTCTCTTCTGTCATCCCCTCAACCATCAATTATTAAAGTACCAATCGATCATTTCGCAGGCTAACATCAAGCCATCTCTTCATGAAAAGACTGTTGTAGATGATCCCACATCAATCACATCTTAATACCCTATCCAATTAAACTCATTATCCTGACCAAACAACACCACTTATTACTATTTGTGTTTATCTTGTTTATTGTGGTCGGGTGAGTAACTTCAGACAAACATAAGACACCTTGCTTGGGCTATACAACCAATTATAAAATTACTACATTTTCAAATGTGATCTTATTTATCACCTTATTATCAATTCTGCATATCAAAATTTAGTTTAGAGATTAGACAATTGTCTTATTACAAGAGCTTTAGTTTACCAGCGAAACTCTGAAAATATGGTCACATTTTCACGAGGAGTGGACGAATGGACACACCGGTCACTCACCGAAGGTCAGCCCTCTGATATAGGTCTCTGTAAATGACTTGTGTTCAATTGAAGCATGAATAGATAGAGGCATGCCGCCCTGCGCTACTCCTTTTCTTCTCCAGGTCTTGTATGCTTGACCTACACTTCCTGGCACGTGCTGTGGCTATTCAAATGCTAATGAACTGCGCTTTTCTCTGTAAGGAAAGGGACATTGGTTCGCATGCCATATTGGTATATCACAAACTACTAAATTAATGGAGCTCTATTTTACATAAATCAAATGAATCATTAAATGCCAATAATAATCTCTACATTTAATTAACGCAAATTATTCACGAGCGTTGAAAATAGAGTTTATCTGACATGTATTCCTGTATACGTTTTCCCCATTATTAGTCTGACTATTCCCCAGCAGGATAGTATTTTCACTGTTCAGATGCAGCCTGTAGCCATCTCATCCTCAAAAGACCAATACATGTAAACGTATAGCCTACACTCTTCACTCAACAGATGTAACTTTACAGTAGAAAAAGAAAAAGGTGCGCAAAAAGCATTTAAACAGAAACGAGTCATCTGGATATTAAAAAACAGTTCATCTCTATTTTTTTTTTTTTACAAAGCATTTAATAAAAATATATAGTTATTTTCAGATCTCACATTTCTGACAAAATATATAGACTATATTGATAGTAATTCATAATATGATACAAGTGACGCGAGCAGGGGGCATACGGTGTCGGCATTGTCTCAGGTCAGTTTATTTATATAGCATGAATGGTTGGTTGCATGCATAGTGGCTTGGTATTAAAAGGTACATTCATTATATTTTATTTTGATTTGATGCAGACCAGTCATGGGCAAATTTAGGCCCTATACTCATCGAAATGTTTCTCCGATTTTCGAGATAATATATTAAAATAACGAGATCATTGTGCCAAATACGAGAAAAAGGATATACGCTATGTATTTTTTTTTTTCAAATTAACGAAAAATGCGTCCTTATTTTTCAACTGTAGTAGGCCTATTCTCATTTTTCCGTCTCCTCCCCCTTTGCTCTGGGGGAAAGAGGCCAATGGGAGAGAGTGCTGAAGCGGGATAATTGATAGATGCACTGGCTATCCTGATCGATCTCGGCTTTATTGACCCGACCAAATACATTGAGATGGAGTGTGGAATTCAACACAGATGCAAAGACGAATTGTTTTCACCGTGAATGTACCCTAATCTTTAAATGCCTCCCGGATCTGATTTTACAGGTGTATTTAAATATATTCTTCTTAAATATCCTCTTTACCAACAGGGTTTCTTATATATATTTTGATTTCTTTTTTGTACATATTCCGTTTTGGAGTAGGCTATGTTTATCACTGTGGGAATGGAAGCTGTTTTGCCTTAGGTTTTAGGTCACACAATCCATATTTTCACTTTATAATCGGACCTGGGGCAGAGAACAGCAGTCACAAGGAATACATGCGCATTGCCCTCTTTACATTGTAAGAAGGTGCACGTGAAGGGTACGCCAAATTATTAACGAGCATAATAGCAATCGGTTAGCCCAATTCTGTTTTTTGTGCAGGAGCGGATTGTATGAGTATGCAGACACTGGCATTTTCACATTAGCTAAGCGGGGCAACTGCATTGATTTGTGTGACTGTGATGAATTTGGAATAGTAATTTGAATTTATTGATTAATGTGGCCGACCGAGTATTGCCCAGCCTCCTTTTCAGCATCACAACCCCCAACTGCTATTACCAACCCACACGCGCACAGTGGATAATGGAGAATTTAAATGCAATAAGTAAAATGTAGCAATGGCTATTTGCATATACGAGTGATTTGTTACTGTGGCCTAGTAGGCTAAGCCCCAAATGGCAGCAGGATTCTCTCAACAAACTACACACAACCCTGTTACCAAAATGCAAGTGACACAACAGGCATGTTTCCCTGAAGCTAAATTGCACAAATTTGTAAATATCAAAATAGCTGCTCACATCAATTTGCATAGACGTCCAATTCCACAAAGCCTATACTTTCTGTATCACAAAACAAGGTAGGCTGTTGCAAGATAAACACACACTCATTATGTATCGAGTAGGACTGACATTCTTGTGATATATCAACAGAATTGGAGGGTTTTATCCTGTTATAGGGCGTGGAAGATATAAAACTACACTGCCCAATTAGCCTTAACAGCAACGGCACTTAAAGAGACAATTGTGGAGTGTTTAAATCTTTATTTACCACAACCCCACTAAATGCGCAAAGGAACAATTTACATGCCATTAAGTGCTTTTCAATAGAGCATTGACTGGAACTAAAATATGCCACTATAGCTGCTTAATTGAACTGTCCGCTGAAATACGACACATACGCGTAGATTGACGTGTGGAAGCGCAAACGGAGTCTTTATAAAAATATCAATAAATGGGGACTTTTCCATTTCTGTTTTAACATTAATACGACGTCTTTCGTCTATTCTAATTTCAAATGTTTTCAAGAGAACATAACATATATTGGCGACTGTCCGGACTTCAAAATTCTCCTTGTCCTTGTCGCTATGTTAACATATAAAATCAACATATTCATATACATATGTTTACTTAAATCAACTGGCTGCGTTATGATAGAGCGCGGGGAAGGAGAAGAGAGAAAGAATACATTGTATTATGCTGTAATATTGTGTGACAATACTCAACAAAGACTCAGAATGACGCATCTGGTTTTTTTTTTGGTTTTTTTCTTCTTTCAAATACAAATTGATCATTTATCAGTGTACTACTTTCAAAAGGGACGCGGGGACCCTGAATATTGATCCATGTGAGGTCACGCTCTCCTGACTTGCTGGCCAGGCCATCGAGCCTAGAGGGTCCTTGTTTGCGCCTAGCATGTTTGTCAGGGGATGTGGGTCTACCAATACAAGATTGTTAGGACAAAATAACAAAAAAAAAAGTGCAAAAACTAAATAAATGTTGTGGTTGCAGATGTATTCAAATCGCAAATGTAACCCCAGGCCCGCTATTATGCGAAATGCTAAAGGCTGTGCAAAGTGCATTTTTGCACAGCTTGCTTCGATTGTCTTTGTTCTCGTTGTCTTTCTCCCAAGTCTTTCATATGCAGTATGTCTATTTATATGTTCACATAAAATGAAAGACGAAAGGTATTTGCTTATGTGTGCGCCTGCACTTTAGCCTGTTTTCAGCGTAAAATCGTAAAAGCAATTACAATATTCGTGCAGAGGATTGATTTAATAGGAAAGGTATACGTGGTAAAGCATTTGTTTACACTGGATTATGGCATCAGTCAAGATATAGATCCCCCCAAACATTGAATAACACAAATGTGATGAAGTTTAACTCGATTTAATTGACAAAAAACTTCTAGTAATGTCTGTTTGAGCAGCTATTGACAGTCGCGGCACATTGACTTCTAATTGATCCCCAACATCAGTCAGTATCCCAGGCTGTCTCCTCACTCACCTGCTAGCCTAAGCGCTGACATCCGTTGAAACTCTGGCTCTTGGAGCCATTTCCACATCCTCCGGAACGTTTCCCGGCCTGACTTGAGTTTACTCCACGGTTTAGGGTTCCGTAGAAGGTCAGAGAGAGTTCCCTGGGACCGACACAAGATCCTCTGGGCAAATATGGCCTGGGGAATACTGTAGCGCTTGAGCTCTGCTGTGATTCGTTGTGCCACCTCTTTGGTGTTTATTTCTTCCACCTGACCCGACCCAGCTGCCTGACCACCTCCCACCGTCTGCCGGTCCCTCTCTGACAACATTGAGCCATTAGCTTGAGAGTGCGGATGGCTGTGATGGTGAATACCGTTCAACGATGTCATGAGTCCGGCTCCATGTCCCCCGAGCCCGCGGGCCAGGTGCTCTTCGCTCCGGGATAGCATGGCTGCATGTGACTCAAAGCCTCCCGAAGAGAGCATCTTGTCATTAGAAAGGTGAGCTCCATGGCCGTAGCCGCCCAGCGCCTGCTGGGAGTTGTGCAAAGACCCAAGACCATTGGACAGCGGGGACAGCGGCTGTCCCATTCCGGACATATCTTTAGGGTAGTGACCATACAGGTTACCCATGGAAGCGAGGCTTCTGTCGTCTCTCATCAGGGTAAAGCTACCGCTAACGTTCCCCGCTGCAAGTCGCTGATGCGACGGATGATGGTGAGCATGAGGGTGGGGGTGATGGTGAAATTTCTCAGAGACTGTGGAAATGGGAGGCAGGTGCTGCAGCGGCGTCAGCGTTGTGTAGGTGCTGCTGAGGCTCATACCGGAGTCGCACGACATGGTCATTGCGGGATGCAGGGGACCAGACAAAGCATGGTCTGTGCGGTAATCCCCTGCCCCCTCCAATATCGAGGCCATACTGGACACCATGGCAGACCGTCCGTGTGACACCAAGTTCCGATGTGACGCCGAAGATTGCCTTACATGCGGGGAGTTCATTAAGTCCCCCGTTTGATGTGAGTGTGATACGCCGTGCAGATTACCGATGTTTTCCATTGTAAGTTCCATCGTTGAAAGAATCTTTATTTCCACCCCTCACGCCTCTCGCTCGTTCGCGTCTCTCTCCCCCCTCTCTCTCTCCCTCTCTCTCTCTCTCGCGCTCCGGCTCTCTCCTTTCCAATAAATTTTGAACGATTTCAAAACCCAGCCATTGATTGTAGTTATCTCTCTATAGTCAATCCAGCATGGTTTTAAATGATTGCGTCCCAGCCGGCACAAACCTCTTCTCTGTTGGTTAGGATCTGGGTCTGCTTGTATTTCATTTGGTGTAGCGCACCTTCTACTACCGAGAGCAATCCCCTGCTTTGAGTGTGTATATCGACGTGACCGCGCGTATGTTAAAATGAGACTGTGCCTGTGCACATGTGCGCGCACATGGTGTATGATCGCTCGCTTGTATTCTGTCTGGGGACATTCTGACGTCACCGGCCCCGTGTCAGAGACTGAGGTTTGTTCATTTTGTAAACAGAACCGCGAATTCCACAAAAAGATTGCATTAGAAATGTGTTAAGATAAGACACAGGCGCCTGCCTCCAGCACATCTACAAACCCCATGCATGATGTAGCCTAGCTATGTGCAACGTTTACATTGAGATGCTCATCTGGGATAACAGGGACTTGCTCCTTGTTTTCTCTGATAAAACTGTTTATCATATTACTGACGTGGCGCCAGGAACGCATGTGATTTCTTCTCGGAGGTTAACTATATTAATGTATAACCAAGCCACGCTGTAAATATAAAACCACCGTTTGTAAAGAAAATTGTATTCGGCCGGTCACTCAACGCTTTGGATACAAAATATGATCTCACTACGGCTACCGTTATAATGAGTCATAGAATATTATATATTTAGGCAAATAAAATCGATTTTACTGTCTTTGAACGAAATTAAAAGAAGTAACTGCGATAGCTTTATTCATATGTTTGTAGAGTTGAATCGTCCAAATGTGTTAGTTCTGGTACTGCACAACATCTCACCTCCATCAACAACATTTATAAATTGTTACATTTAAATGTTTTCAATTTTTACTTGAAAACATTTTATGAAACTGGGTGTTGACGTCAATCTAGGTCGGCAATCCATCAATGTCAAAATGCATGTATGGATCAGAAAATCCGTCGATAGACTAGACATGCAGTAGCATATTGCATATGCCCTATAATATTTCATAACATTTTACGTACGTTTTTGATCTGTTCCATTTTATAGTCACCCGCATATTATGGAGCAAGAAAATATTGTATGTTGTATACTAACTAAAACTATAATAATAACTAAAAATACCATATTCACCATCAGAGAGAGGGAGAGAGAGAGATCACTGATGCTATACATAATTGCTATGTTTATAATGTTCAGAAGTTATGAGTCATCTTTCACACCAAGGCGAGAACATTCTCACCCAGACCTATAGGCTGATAACGATAGTGTATAGGCAATTATGCATAAATTATAATAATACAAATAGCATTCAACGTTTTACCTGACCAGTGTTTACCAACATTTTAATTGACAGGATCTTGAATTGTGATAATAGCCTAAACTGGCATTGGCATACTACCCTTTCTCTCTCCAAATAATGATACTAAAAATGTGTCTTGTTGATTGCCAACGGGGGATGGTGGCTTTTGGCTTGTGCCATCAGGAGAACAGCAGTGTCCGCTTGGGTTAATGTCCCTGTATTGATCCCAGCAACCACTGCTATCGAAAATGAATTACCGAACCACGCACAGCAGCGAATCCGTCATCTCTGCTCAGCCAGCCGGCCAGAGCAGCTTATTGGTCGCGGTGGTGATGGATGTTAACTTTCATTTCTACCTCCTTGCTGCTATTTCACAGCGGTTTACGAACCCAAAACAACGAAATGGAAAGTTTTACAGTACTTCTTCCTTGCATTAGGCCTACCCCCCCCCCACCCCCCCCACCCCAACACACACACACACACACGCACACACACACACCCACGCTTTCTCTCTCTCTCTCTCTCTCTCTCTCTCTCTCTCTCTCTCTCTCTATCACGCACACACACACACACACACACAAACCCAGTAGGCTACACAGTATACACAGACCTACATATTATCCAGGCCTACACAATGTTTTATAACTTATGTAAAATATTATAGGCATGCAATATTCGCTTGTTATTACACGCACATGCTATTACATATGTTTTAGTTATATACATACAGTGACTACGCGCACATACATTTAAGCATGCCAATGCTGTCTGACAAACACACAGGCGTGAGGACAGTGACAGGGCAAGTACTGTTGTATTCACACGCTCAATGTGGGTGAGCTTTGTGAAATTGTGCATTGCAGAGATTTGAATGTTCACCACTTTTAATCTTGGCCGAGAGCTCCAATTGAATTTGTATTTTAATGTACTGTTTTCGAATACCAAAATAAGCATATCCTATAGCAAATACAATATAACATTTTAACAGTGTCGATATCTGCGGTATGACTGGGGCGATGCCGCGGAGACCCGGTGATTTATTTCATGTTAATAACAGCGGGTGATTCGGTGGCTCCAATACCACATTGGCATCGACTTTACTCACACACACGCACACACACACACACACACACGCGCACACACACACGCACGCACACACGCACGCACACACCCACGCACACACACACACACACACACACACACACACACACGCACACACACACCCAGCATGTATAGTCCTATTTGCACGTCAGGGGGGCAGGTTAGTTGGCCTGTTAACATAATTTCTCTTTGTTGTGTGTTGTATTTTACTTATTTATTTCACCCTTCTGATTCGAAGTTTTGCACTTGCAGGTGAAATACAAAACCTATAGGTGTATTCAATGAGCTGCAGTGCATAGTCCACGGGATCCTTTTCTGATAAACTAATCAATGCTGAACCCAGCACCCCATTCAAACCACGGAGGTCTGCTTTTCAACCTTCGTGCTCAAACCATATCTGAAGAATCAATATGGCTAAACACTCATGCCATTAAGTCGTTGAGTTTTGGTCTTTCCTGAGTTTGACATGTGTCATAAAGAGCACCAATGCTGAAGATAGACAAAACAAAATCTGTTTAAAATAATTTCTTAACTATAATAATAATAATAATAATAATAATAATAATAATAATAATAATAACTTCTTTGAAATTCTGTTACATTATTATAAGACTTCAGTTATATTATTATAATAGTTAATTTTAAGATGCATTTTGTCAACAGGCCTAACATAATTATTATTATTATTATTATTTTTATTATTATTATTATGCTGTTGTTGTTGTTGTTGTAAACGAAATGTAGTTAGAGGAAAATGTTTCTAGTTATTTCCAAAAGGATAGAATAACTTCAAGTCGTGCATCAAAGGGCATTAAAGTGTCGCACTCCAACGACATGTTTTAGTTATCCAAACTAATAACCTGTACTAAAGAGAATACTTATTCTGTGTCGACGTATGCTACGTCCCTGTCCGTGTTCTCAAAAATCACTCGATAGAGACGAGCTAATCTTTTCATGGCTTCTTGAATGACTTCACGGCTGATGCATCACGCTTAATGTATTCTAAAGTATATTTACTTGAATCTGGCTATTGGCAAAAGTTAAGTAGCAGTGTTTAGTAATGTCGCATTGATCAGGCCTCTGAGCAAGTCAGCGAGATGGCCAAGGCACTCTCATCCAAACCATGGCCTTGGTGGGAACAGCTCCAAAGATTTTCCTTGTTTCCTTGTTTGCCTATGGCTCTACTTTAAGTAACTCGCGCATGTGTCTGTAACTTTCGAAGGAAACATAAATGTGTAATTTAATGCACATTACCTTAAAACCACAGCTTTGTTATATATAATAGGCTGCATTTAATTAATGGGCTATGATCTGTCAAGCTTATTAGTTACCAGGCCTAGTGTGGTTTCTTGAGCGCACCAATTTCATTAATCGTTGCACATTATGCCTATACATAAAACAATTACACGGCTCTCTGAAATTATTGTACATTTTCCATAGGTTTTTGATAAAATATTTGTTGAGATAGGCCTATAAAAGTCTATTATTGTGCTGCGGTATCTTAAAATTAAGGAGGAAACGAATTACTTGTACTGAATTGGTTTGTTTGTAAAGCGTTTGCCTGCAGTTTGTTAGGGAATTAGTGTGGTGCCATAGATTATTATTTAGGGGAATTTGCATTTGAAAGCACCCAGCAATAGAAGACCACTGATCAATATCCCTGGTTCCATATCGATCTATCTACATACTGATCGATTGGCAGAAAGAATTGGGCTCAGAATGTTTGTCTGTTGTTGTTTCACTTATAATAATCACTTACATCATGGTGATTTTATTTTGTGTTTTCATTATATGCATGAGAACAAAATAGGACACAACGTATAGAAAATAATATCCCTATTTTATGATATAAACAAATAAAAAAAACAATAATTATTAATTTATACAAATAATAGGCCTAATATTCTAACTTCAAATTTTAGTAGAAATAATATTAGTCCACATCGTTTTAACGTCAAGAAAAAACAGAATACGATTAAAAATGTGTTTGTTATTGCATCTCTTTATCCTTTATTTAGATACTGTAATTTAAATAAGATACTGACCTTTCACATAATTTTGTATTTAATAACAATAAAGGCCATACATTTGGGCATAGGACTTTCATCTGTAATAATATTTTATAATTTGAGATAACTATGACTTTGTATAAAAAATAAAATAAACCTATATTAGACAATACAATTTGTAAACGTCTTTAATGTCTTGAATATAATCACAACTAATTACTATATAGGCATATATGCTGTTCTTTGGCATATGCTTTGACAACTTATTTTCAGAACGGAAATTACTCAGGTCTATGTTGATATTATGACATTGTAAATCAATAAGGATACTAATCACCAAAGCAGTCAATAAATAATTGATCGAATTCAGAGTATTGAAATGCTGGCTTCCTTTTCATCACACCTAGGCCGTAAACAGTATTATCAAGGTTTTTAACAAATATTTTTCTCGAGTTACATTGGCAATATTTCTGACATAAAATATTTCCCATTGTGCACACATACATTTGTTTTGGCTATGTATCGTACCTCAAAATTCTGATCTGAAAACATTTCCACTTACTGTAAACATGAGAAAGGTTTGTTTTATTTGATGAATAAAACATTTACCTTTCTTATTTACGATGGATGCCAAGTGCATCAACTCATATTTAAATTATATTGTTAAAGCTGATATTAATATGCGAGAGAGAAAGCGAGAGAGACAGATATGTAATTGTGTGTGTGTGTGTGTGTGTGTGTGTG
>JAODOY010000019.1:1289138-1304439 GCA_025399855.1 Forbesichthys papilliferus | reverse complement strand
CGTACACCAGGAACTAAAATAACTACATCTTATATTACATTTTTTTGGTGAATTAATTTTAGTGAATTAACTCTCTAAGGCCTATATGGACTGGAACCACCATGGCCTATATTTGAATCTCCTTTGTTTAAAAGTTAGTTGACTTACTATATTGGTGTGTGTGTGTGTGTGTGTGTGTGTGTGTGAGTGCGTGCGTGCGTGCGTGCGTGCGTGTGTGTGTGTGTGTGTGTGCGCGTGGCGGGCACATAAGCGTTTTATGCATTCCTGCATTACACTGAACTGCACATTTTCTCTCATCATCTATTTTTTAACAACCACTTGTTTAAAACAGAGCTTCAAAAATGTTTAAATACAGACATTTATATAAAACCATATTCTGCTGATTCACTATTGCAGAGATATTGAAATGACATATATACATAAATTAAATGTAACTATCTAAATTCTTAAAATACAGTTTCAGTCCTTCAAATCCAGGTATTTTTATTTTTAGAACAATTAATAAATAAATAGTTTAAAATAAGGATATGTAAATTTACCATATTCTGTATTATGTACACTGATGAATATGTGTTTATATCCAGGGGTGTATGACCAACTACTCTGTAGACTTCATATTTTACTCCAGATTTTGTATGTGTTAGATGTCAGTGTGTTATGCCTTCTTTCTCTCTTACACATTACTTATACACCATGATAAATAATTTGTATGCAATCTTACTTGGTAAATAAATCTGTTTCTGAAGTCTAAAGTCTAAATTTGATTCTGATACAATACAAATAATAATAACATATTTTGTGTGTTAGTAATTACATTACTGTCATTACAAAAATAAATAAAACAATTAACATTTAATGCTCAGGTTTAAACTTGGCCAATGTTATTTTAGCAAATGCCATCCTTTAGAGTTCAGTATAAGGTCATCTAAAGTTGATTTATTTGAAGACAAAATGTTTTCTGATATTTTTCAGTGTATATGAACTTATAGTTACATATGTATTTGCAATTTGAGGTTTAAATTAGACACCTCTATTCTCAATAGTAAAACCCTCACATAATTGGTTGGAAGAGAAGCCTATTTCTTAACTTCAGTTAGAAATGTGCAGAATCAAGTACAATAAGATGTTGCCTCCCTCTCTCCGCCCCCAAATACCCCCTACTCTTCCCCAAGTGAAACTACCAACCTCCACACCACCCGGTAGAGCACCCGTTGCTAGGCGACAGAGGAAGAGATGGATTGAGGAGACATAGTCGATCAATTCTACAGAGAGAAAGGAGGGAGGGAGAGAAAGGGAACAAAAGAGAGAGAGAGACAGAGAGAGAGAGAGACAGAGAGACAGAGAGACAGAGAGAGAGAGAGAGAGAGAGAGAGAGAGAGAGAGAGAGAGAGAGAGAGAGGGGACATGCATAATGTTTACAGTTGTATTGAGGTTCCAGTTGGGGCTGAAGATGATCGTTTGGAATGTCTGTCTCTGTTGCCTGTGCCCTGCCTCAAGAATCAATCTGTTAATATGTCCACCTATCCATCTTCGTCGACGTGCCTTTCTTGAGCATTATAAACCATTCTGTTTAATATTCACTCTTTCAAAAGAGGTAATTTGTATATTGTATTGCATAATCCCGATTGCATGGTTTATAATATGCTCTAAATTACATTTAGTCCCTGATGCACGTACGCATGCACGAGTACCCCCCCCCCCCACACACACACACACACATATGTAGATGCCTGGAAATACTATGTGACTCCTGGTGTATGTGACTGTGTGGAGCGTGCACGGTGTGTGTGTGTGTGTGTGTGTGTGTGTGTTTTCAGGGCTGGGTGTTGAGCGCATCGACTGTGTATCGATCCCACCACTCACCTCCCTGCAGTCAGCTCCTGTCCTACATAGCATGCCCTGTCTGATATCTGCGTTAATGGCTTTTATCCAGCTCCAATCTTTATTTAAACCGAAAAGTAGGAATTAGCGCTCACTTCTATCCTGGCGTCTTACTTGTTTGTGTCACTGTTTTCTGACTGAAGTAATGGAGCCTGGAGCTCTGTCCCCATTTGTTTCCCTTCTCATACACGTTAAACTATTCTCAGTTGTAAACACACACATTTCCATTGTATGATATCTATTCTCTGTGCGGTACCACTCACATACACACACGGTGATGTATGTGCAGTGCATCTCCATGTGGGTACAGAAAATAACTGGTTCTCTTCACTACATATTTGCTTAATAGAATACAAAGCTTTAACTATAAGACGTGTACACTCATATGCCAATTATGACATTGCAGTAAAAGAAGCTAGCATTTTCCTATATTATAGCTCTCTTTTAGTCTCTTATTGTGATCAGCCGGGAACAGCCTGCGGAGGATCCCTTTGCATGCCGTCACCCCCTTCGGTTTGATTTGATGTGTTGGCTGTACTGACAAGCGATGGGAGAAGCTCTTATCTTGGCCGAGCAGAAACAAGCCATACCAAATAAGACACACTGGACTATCTGTACTGGCACACACAATGGGGATTAATTGATCCCCTAATACCGCAGATAAATCAATGACTCACAGCACCCTTGAGCTCTGCAGCCAATCAGAAACACCGTTGTTTGATCCACATAGTGCCTTCAGCCAATAGCATTTGAACCAGAGGATTGACAGTGCCATGAAGGTGAGCCCTAAAGGAGGTAGGGAAAGAAAGTCCATTAGAAAGCCATTGGCTGCACGACTGTAATCGAGGGCTGTGGCATTGAGTCTGTGTATTCAGTGATCTATAGAACCAAAGGCATAGTCTTTAAAGGTGTAGTAAGCAATTCTAATCCAATACACGTTTTGTCACATTCTGAGAATATCTGCTCATGGTCTGCTAGCTGCCAGTTCCTACAGATCCTACTGTACACGCCCCAGGCTTAAGCCCCGATCACACCAGGTCCTGCAAACTGTATGCAATACGGCGGAAGTCCATTAATTTCAATATAAAGCAATCCACACCGCTGCAGCTAATCAACTGGACACTACAACCTTTGGATGCAAAACGTTTGCTGTCTCGCAAGAGTTGGAATTTTTCAACTTGGTGCTTTGCCGTACGGCATCAGAAGTTGATATACCACAGAAGAGGAGCTCATATGCGTCAGCTAGATTTATGGGATGGCAGGAAACGCTTGACAGCTCAGTATTTGTATAGGCTTTATATGTTTTCTTTTTTTTTATGCCTACTGAGTAGTCTAGATGTGCATTATGTCTAGAATGTCTCTGTACAGAATGGCGCTTGCTATGCTATTTGGTGCATGTAAAAAAAAAAGGGATTTAATGTAGCCTATAGCCTGCAGATTCATTCATTATGTTCGTCTTGAAGATGCGGAAGATTGATTGCGGTGATTTCATAGATTGGTTACAGTGTTTGCATTACGATACCGTACGCCATTGTTTTTGCCGTGCCTGGCGTGAACACTAATAACACCACACAACACTCTCCTAGCCTTGGCAATGTGCGTGAAATTTGAAGGGCAAAACGTCCGAGGGAACACGAAAGGGAGAGGTGTATTTGTTTGGATGTTGAGTTAAAATATCAACAGTCTATTCAGCAATGCTTGCTCAGGTGCAGTATGGTAAGCCATTGTAAGATAATACACAATAATACACACACACTTCTCTCAAGTTTACCAATTTCTCCTAGAGGTCAGCTAACTGCTTGTTCTCTGTGCGAGCTCAAAGGATTACCTTGTGTTTTTACACATTCCCTTCTCTGAGTAGAAACACAAACAAAGTGGCACTGAACGCGCAACACAACAATGGTAAAATCCTTTACCATTGTACATGTATTTACAGAATCAGAAGAGTAGAGCTTTCTATACAAACATTTTATAAAAATATTGTTACATTTGGTAAAAGATTAATAATGATTATGCAAAAATCATTATTAAAAATCCTTCTTTTCAGAAATAGTGTTAAAATAGATAAACGTGTGTATAATAAAAAACTAAAACAAAAAATAAACAAAAGCTAAATATACAAATCCCAGCCTTCAAAATGTGTTTCCAATGTGGGGGCGGAGCCTCTGAGGGAGCACCCTATGGCCCTGAAGGGTGAGGTGTTTTTTGTTTTGAATGAGTTGAAATATCAACAAGCTTTCTCCTGAATTACTTACTGTACCTTTAATGTACACTCCTCAGTTGTGTTACAGTGCTCCACAAAACCCACCCCAAATCCACACCCCAGTTCATTGCAAACTGTGCTTCAAAACACCCCGTGAATGTGCGTGGGCCTGTATGAGGAGCAGCAGAAAACAACATGAGCCTGGAAGAGCTGTAGGGAAGGAGTATGGGGAGGAATGCATAAACATGGTCTGGCTTCAACAACAAGAGTAATTCCTGACACCAGTGGTGTATGTGCTCCACTGCTGCAGTAAATGTGACTTGAGATCCTTCATTTACATACGTGTTATACTATGTGGGATGAAAATCAAAAAGCCCAATATTGTAAATTGTAAAGAAATTAAATGAAATGCTTAAAATACACATGCTATAGTATGTGACCGTGATTTATGCTCTCTATGCCTATCTTGTTGTTCAACAGAGGGAGCCAAGTCCAGTCAAGGCTACAGCCATTTTCTTGCAGTCACCCCATCTTATCTTCACCTGTGTTTGATCCATCTCCATTAGACTACCCCTTACTGCCCAGAAGCATTCCCACTTGTCTTTTGTCTCTTTCCACATCTTCCAAGCAACTCATATCTCTGTTATATCTGTCCTTCCCACAAACATTGTTTTCCTCATGCAGCTCATATAATAACAGGCTAAAAATATGCCTTCTCTCTCTCTGTAGCGTATTGATTTTGCCCGTAGCATTGTCTGTAGAGATAGAGGGGGGAAAGGCTGAGGGAGGGAGAGATAAATGAAGTGGGAACAACCTGAAAAAGGTTTACTTTCTGTTCGGTAGCACATTCATATTTTATGCTTTATTAAACATAAACGCAGATGTGATATATTGAGTATTTGACTAAAGTAGAACACATTTTAAGTGGAAAAAAATGATAACATTTACATTAGACACTGAGTTCTACCAGTGGCATTCCAAGCCACAACATTTGGCAGGCTAGAGTATTAGAGTACTAGAGCAGTTTATCAGGTTTTACTAACCCACAGAAATAAGAGAAACTGTACCATTGGAGCAGATGTGCATTGCGGGAAGAATGGCTGGCTCTTTTGGCACTGGTGTGTAATGGGAATGGAGAGAGCTGATCAATAGGTTATTGATCGCAGCTGGCCAGAGTCTGGGGAATTGAGAATGAGAATAGAGGGAGTCAGTGTGGGGGTTGGCTCCAGGTTGAATTTTTAAAATGCTCTATTTCAAAGATGACAAATAGTCTATTTGAAACAAAAAAAGACTTGAGTGTTGGAAACATGGAGTAAGAATGATGGTGAGAAAAGTGTTTCCCATGAGCTAGTTGTACAAATATCTGAATCCTCACTGCTTGCCCAGAAGTACTGTACATGGTATATGGAAGATAGCTGCTGTACAACAAAAACAAAGAAAGCAGGGATTGTCAGGCTACAAAATATTGTGTGGGAATTTGCACAGTAGGGGGAACTTGGGTGGAAAATCAGCGCAAACAACATAGAAAAATGATTAGTGCTAATGCATTGTACAAAATCTAAGATAGCACTCCTACGCATTTGTAATAGCCAATGCAGTTTATCTGAGACAGAATGTGCTTTTTTTGTTGAATATATATCATAGTGTGTGAGTCAATACCAGATCCAACTTTTGTTTGAGAATATAATTTTTACGGCTGAGTTCTTTATGTTAGCATATGCATTGCATAAAGGAGCATTAGTTGTTATGGTAACTTAACTTAAGGCCCAGAAAAGCAGTTAGGGCACTAGTCTGTAAACACTCCTGAGAGAGGAACCTATACCTCAGTAAAATTCAGTAGTAAATAATGTATTGAATGCAAACTTAAGGTCCATGGGGAGGCATGGATGGGCTCATTATTCTTTTAGCTGGTTGCCCTTTAACGTAGTCTGCTCAGCTCTCTAACATCGACTTCAGCTGTTTTCTCTGTGTTTTGATTTAAGGGGGCTTTTACCTGCGGATATTGTTATGGATATTGGTATTGTTTTTATTTTCTATATACCCCCTTGAGGTTTGAAGGCTGTTAACTTGTTCACCCACCCACATGCTCCGTGCCCTGTGTGTGTATGTGTGTGTGTGTGTCTGTAAGTACTGTACTTGTGTGTTTGAGAGTGTGTGTGTGTGTGCACGTGTGTTATCTACACTGGTAGCTGAGGGTAATATCTAGGTCTGTGAGCCATGTTAATGTGGTGATCCAGGACCCATTGATTTCAAAGCAGGATGTCAAACATTTTAGCGCAGATCTTGTCCTTGTTATTGCTGTGCACAGCCAGGTTGTTAAAGCATTAAAAATCGTTTGTCCCTATCTTTCCATACGTATCTCACCTTACTGCCCTGAGCAACACAAGAATACACCCCCATTGTGACAAACACTTTGCCCTTGCCCCCCCACCCCTTCCTGCATCCTCTGTTTCTAACCACGTCTTTCCATCCACCCTGTCTCAATCAATCTTTACGACACCCGGTTGCATCTCCCTAATGTTTCCGGACTTGACCGTATCCCTGCTCAAAAATTCTTAATTAAGCCCGTTCTGTATGTTTACCGTTGGGCAAATTACAATCTGACAGGGCTAATAAACCAACACTGGCCTGAGAAGGCCAAATGCTATGACCCTTACCTTTTTTCACCCGTATATCCGCCTCTCCTTATCTGCCTCCATTCGTACCTGTTCATATCTCTCTATCTTCTACCAGACAGGTAATGGGTAGGAAAAGAATGAGAGCAGATGAGAGAGTAAAATGGTGGCTGTATTGCAGCACCATTTGGCCAGGGTGTTATGTTCTCTGCTGCCAATTGTTTCTAAGTGCTCCCATGTCATTACGGTGACATATCTTAATGACGCTGTGCTATCCAGTTGCCTTTCAACTATGATTATCAAGATTCATGAACCTTCCTGCTTGCATGTCATCTTCCACAGACATGAGTCATATATTCATGTTCGCATCAGCATCTTTCTTCATCCAGGTATTGACTAATACGTTCTCACATTCTGCAATCTATCGTCCGCACAGTAATGTGTAATTTTGTTTGGTTCAATTGCAATTTGCCATGAATGGGTTTAATTGCAGCAGGGTTTATCAATACGATTTATTTTTAATTTAGTGGTAAATATTAGAATTCCGCATTTACTTGTATTGCCATATCATAGTAAACATATGAAAGTTATAGTTAGCGATTGTAAGCTAATACACTTTTTGTCAAATTCACAAAATATCTCATTGCATGCTGCTATCTTACCATTCTCTGTGCATTCTTGAAAAATAATCCAGTATTTCTACACAGCCCTGGCTTTGTAAATAGGAACACAAAAGTGGTGCACAACGCTTACAACGACAATACCCTAGCCTTCACAATGTGTTTCCAATGTGTGGGGCGGAGCATCTGTGGGAGAAACCTATGACACTGAAGGAAGAGGTGTTTTTCTTTTGATTTTAGTTAGAAGTTTGCAAGGGTTCTTGAGAATGACTGACCCCGCCTTTAATATGCACAATGGTATTTAGCACAGTAGAAAAACCTTGGCCTTACAATTAATAGAGGCTAGGTTTTATCTAGTTGAGTTTAGACAATTACCCAAAACCAACACCCACATTTGGAGTACTACTGCACTATGGTCAATGTAAAGCCATCAAAGCCAGTCAATGTGAACCATGGGCCTAGATTTAATTTGAATAAAGCATAGGTTCTCCAAAGACATTTTGAGAATCAAACACTTTGTTTTCTGCATTCTGGTGAATAACATAAATAAATAGCCTACTCTTCTGTCCTATTTTATTTGGGAGAAGTAAATTATAAATTATAGCTGACTCAAAACAATAATAATCTACTAGACATTTTGGCCATAACCTATTAAAACTACTACTGGAGAATGAGACTTTGTTAAAGTCAAACTCACGGAACTGTCGACTTGGTCTATAGCACAGTCAGCATCTAACAACCCCCCCCCCCCCCTTCTCCCGTCTCCGTGCATATCTGGCAGAGCTTGTAGCAGCTGAAGTAGTGCGTCAGTGCCACATATGCCGGCGTATGGCCGTGTGGATGGGGTGCACAATGTGCACATTAAAATATCCAACATAGGACATGACAGTCTGAATAATATAGTAGGCTTGTTCTATGTTACGGCTACACTAAGCGGTTCAATGAGCGGTTTAATACGCATATGGGCTAATACTCGGACATCGTCGGGACGGCCCCAGTTGGCCTTTCATATTTTTATTGATGGGGACAAATACACTTGTTCTAAAGGGGAGACACATCCCCTGCAATCTGATGATGTGAACCAATGCACACGCAATACACAAAAGCACCTTAAATTAACAAGTCAACGAGTTGTTGCATAAACAAGAATCCGTTTACGCAATGTACTTAAAGAGATGTATAGTATGTCTGCCCCATATGTATACGGTTGGAGATCTATGTTAGTGTGTGTTACAGGGATTGTAGGTTGTGCCTGACAGCACCTGACAGTGCTTGACAGTAGCAGAGCCCTGTGGGAAGCCATTGTATCTTATACTTGACTGAACATATACCTCACATCAGAGGTGTAACCAATCCATTCCTGTCTGCTGGGTACTGTGCCTGTGAACTCATCTTCACTTTTCCACACCTAAGAACTACTGCCTATATCGCTGTGTAGGTGTGCGTGCGCATGCGTGTGTGTGCACGCGTGTGTGTCTTGCACGCCCACACATGTCAGACCATCACTCTATAGACAAAGTAGACGCAACATAGACTCGTATCAACATATGTGTGGGCATTGTGAGAGAGTGTGTGTGTGTGTGTCACAGTGGTGTCCTTAGAGTGGATAATGAGAGGAGAGGTGGTGGAGGGTGTCAGAGTATCAGTCGGTCTCTGCTGAAGAGTCCTCAAGCCCTCTTACTGTGTGTTGACACCTTTTAACCTCAGTCTATCATCTCTCCCGCTCACACGCTCCCCTCTTATTGACACTTGCCACCCCGCAGCTCTCCAAAGACCGAAGAAGAATCCTCTACAGTGGTTGTTAGTGAAGGGGGGGAGGTCTTGAAGCCTTGCCAAGTAAGAAGATGATGTATTAAATATAAATGTGAATTACACTTTAGGAAAGATGATATTGGTCCCCATTTTTACTTATCTGGATGGATGGATGGAGAGATAGATGGATGGTTGGATGGAAGAAAAAAATAAGAAAATTTAAGATATATTAAGCAATTGTAAGCTAATACACTTTTTGTAAAATTCACCAAATATTTCCTTGCGGTCTGCTAGTTTATCGTTTTGTGTACGTGCTAAAAAAAAAAAACTGGCACTTCAGCCCTGGATTTGTAAATAGGAAAACAAAGGGGTGCAGATCGCACACAACAATACTATCCTAGCCTTTGCAATGTGTTTCCATTGTTTGGGGTGAAGCTTCTGAGGGAGCATATGGCATTGAAGAGAGAGATATTTTGCTCAAGTTTAAACATAAACAAGCTTTCTTCAGTATTACTTACTACAACTTTAATAGGTCAACAAACGTACCAAATAAAGAATATTCCACACCAACTCCCCACCATATAATTAACCTTGTAAAACCTGTGTTGATAAAATTATTCTATATCAGTTACAGTTATTCTCTGTTAGTCCTGCGAAAATGTACAGATTTCTCCGTATACCACTGTCACTGGCTAGTGTAAGTGGGGTCAGGTTATTTGGGGTCAACTGAGAATAGGTCAGGGGTCAGAGAGCAACGGGCCTTGTTAAAATACCTTTTATCCTCCTGTCCATCCTATGTTATGTAATGGCTCGGGGAGTAGATTATGGTGCACCCTGAGTATTGAGGGTCTACTGGATGATGTATGCACTCTGATTTATGCCAGGTGAATATTTATTGCCCTTTTTGCGACTCAATATGCAAACTAAGTGCTGACAGGTCAACAATGGTCAGGGTTAAAGCCTGCGTGTTCTTCGGAGTACCATCTACGTCCAGCTTTTGGTTGAGGGTATATCTGTCAGCATAATAGCTGCATTTAAGCATTCTGCAGTTGCTAAATACATCCAAAAATAGTTGAACTAAATAAAAAATGTTTTAAAACACTTTAGAGGTAATGCATGAAAGACCTTGTGAAACTGGGTTTGACTAATCAATATATTGGAGACGTTTGAATATCAATAAGTGACCGTCTTCAATCATAATCCTTACATGGAAATAATAAGCATATTCATTTTCATAAGTCTCACTCAATAGCCTTGGAAAATGAGGGATGTGTCCCATTTTTACAAAACAAATATCCATCCACGTTCTCTGTCGCCCATTGATCACTTAATAGCGCCATGTAGTCTCTCTCTTGCCTCTCCCTCTCTCTCCCTCTCTCCCTCTCTCCCTCTACCTCTCTCCCCCTCTCCCCCTCTCCTTCCCTCACACCGTGCATTGTAAAAGCCGTCCTTATTCCCCACTTCACCACGCTAACTGTGTGCACTACCTTCTATCAGTCCAGAGCTGTTAAATTAATAAATTGATATTGACGAGCTATCAGCCGGGGGATAAATTATTTGGGAGCAGAAGGCTGGGGGACGGGGGAAGGTCACATGACTTTTAGTACCCACAATTCTGTAATTATTCCCCGCAAGAACCGTGGTGTGGCACACTGCCCATCCCCCTCGTAATAAACCCAACCAAACACACACGCACGCTAATATACTTTCACGTATGCACATTTTGATATGCACACACACATCTATAGATATCCATACATATTGTGCATTAATTGCTGTAGTCCTGGGAATAGTGGCAATCATTATCACTATCATAACCATCATGATACAGGGGAATGACTGTAACTGGAGATTGAGTCGTATCCGTCTCAACTTGCAGCAGAGTCAAGGGGATGCAGAACTTTCTCATCGGTGTGCAGCGTGTGTATTGCATATGAAACATACAGACCATAAGTGCTGAATGCAAATGACAGAATATTGACCATTACATTGCCTTGGGCATAGAGCGAGGGACCCGCACAAATGCAATAAAACATGGTCATATTATTCAGCAGGTCAGGTCCTCCTCTGTTAAATGCAACTGGGAAGGGCACACAGAAAGGAAGGTGAGGATTGGTTGATGGAGGAGCACTAAGCATGTCGGATTGCCAATCATGGAAGTGCTCTTGTTGCCCTCCGGCCACCGCTGACCTCTTGACCCTGGCCATGGCCTAAAGGTCAAAGGTCATCAACGAGGGTCAGCGGGGATTACGGTGGACCCTGGCCAGAGTAACATCACCATGGCAACCCACAGAGAGGCGATGTGGGGGTGTTCTATGTGTTATATTGCTTCTCTAAATTGCATACCTCACAATACAAGGTCAGCATCTGTACATCTTATGAGCATCTGAATATCTGTGTGTTGTTTTTATAGGTAAAGCAGTTTACTATGGACTAACACAAAGCTAAGGGCTGTGAGCATTTCATTAGTATTCATTATAGTACAAATTATTTGGCTTGCATAATTTTAGGACAAATATTTTAAGATGATTTGATTAAAAATGTTTTTCCTGTGGGTGTCTTGTTTTATTGATGATGAATGCACAACTTATTTAGCTATAAACCTTGTTTACAAATAATAAAACAGGATGAGTAGGGATGATCACATTTTTTATATAATTTAAGCTTTAGGCTTTGAATGATCAAATAAAAATGAAAACATATGCAATGTTGCCAGTGCCATTAATCTATAAGTATTGTTAAACCACGTTGATAACATTTGCAGGCATCGTGCTCCATCTAGTGGTTAAATTCGACACCGTCGAAAACTTAAAGCCGGTGTTTAGTCTCTTTTATTTTCTGCCGCAAAAAAAAAAAAGCGAGAAGAAAAAAAATCACTTGGTCTGCTTTTGTCTCCGAGGAGCTCCGGTCGATGTCTCGTCCTACCATATGTCTGATCGCAGCTGCCAATCAACAGGTCAACGCGACCCGGGGGAGGGAGAGACTAGTGGGGAGAGATCAAACACTGGACCTCGGGGATGACAGATGCAGATGAAAAGGACGGCAATAAAACATTGCTTCAAAGATGGCACGGTGCACTAGGAGGCAAATTATTGTTAACAGTAATCTGCAGAATAGCGCCTTGCATTCATGATGATCGATTGACTATTATGGGGCTTTTGAAGCTGAGGCAACAACGCCTATTGTTCATGACGTGACACAGCCACAGAAAGCAACTGATTTTGCTTCAAATTCTATCTTACGTCTCTAATGGTGGCCACTGGCCAATTTCAATTTTCGACTCAAATCAAATACGAATGTTGTTAAACGTGTAAGGACAGAAAAGGCTCAAATGCATCTAGGCCTAGCAATGATTAAAATATATTTGGTTGCAATGCTTTTTAGACTACTTAATTAAACGGCAGAAAGTATTTCACTCTAATAAATCATGACATTGGGATTTATACTTAACACTTACATCATCAGACAATGTTAAGCTAAAAAAGAAATGCCTCATATACAAAGCCCTTACAGAATAAAGTTTCCTTCTAAATCAGAGCTCTGGTGAACAGAACATGGGTAATTCTCAATCAGCATCACTAATCACCAACCCTTGCACAATTTTGTTCATAGATTTGAAAAATGAGTAGCTTTCAAAAAAAGACATTTGAGGGGTCATTTTGAATATACTTTCATACATTCATATTCACAATCACGGTAAGTAAATTGCATCGTCTCAGAAAAGTATGTTTATGGCTACACAGTCAACCAAATAAGCCCCTGAATTTAAAAGGATTTGACACAGAGATATGGTTATAACTCCCAAGTAATGGGAACATGTGTCATTTAGATGTTGAATATAAACATTTGGTGAACATCAATTCATTGGATTTGTCAGAAAAACATTTTTATGGTGTTCTGCTTCTTCAGTCTATTTTATTTTTTACCGTAAATTTAGATTTAAATCTTAAATATTGCCTTAAATATTCAATAATTTGTAAATCAATACAATCATTTTTGAAGCTGGGGGCATTTTTGAGGGCTTTTGAAGCTGAGGCAACAACGCCTATTGTTCATGACGTGACACAGCCACAGAAAGCAACTGATTTTGCTTCAAATTCCATCTTACGTCTCTAATAGTGGCCACTGGCCAATTTCAATTTTCGACTCCTTTTGACTCCATTTGAGACTTTTCTGGCCTTACGTTTAATAAGCAAACTTTTTAAATATGGTCAATGTGTGACCTAATGGTCCAGCCTGTGGATGTAAATATCAACCTTGTGTAAGTCAGCTAGGAATTCCACTATTGATGGATCTGGAGAGGTGATAATTGACTTGATGTCATCTTTGATAATAAAAAAAATAGTTTATTCGTGTTCTGACTTCCAATACCGAGCTGTTACTTTGAGAATATCTTTATTATGTTCATCATATGTACATCTTTAGTTCATGTAGCTGTTTGATTTTTTAACTTCATTGGCCCTGTTCAACATATTCTTATCTTTAATTAATATTCATGTTTACAGTATCATTACATCCATAAAAACACTATTCTTCCTATCATGCTATTTCATTTTAGCAAAGCCTTTACTACCTTCCATAATCTCTGTAAGAGCACGTAAACATTACACTGTGGGATAAGATTTTATTTGGGATTGCTTGGCTTATCTTTTTCATCCTTGGTGTCAACCACGATAAGCCTGAGTTTGCATTCATGCAGCTTTGGCTAATTAGCATCTAAGGTTATATTTGGCAAAGGGGGCTTACTGTTAATACGTGTGATTAGACAAGAGCATATAAGCATGTGCATGAATGTATGCACCCTGTGTGCTTGTACGCTCGCACACACACGCACACGCGCGCACACACGCACACACAAATAAAAATGGATTATTTACCTTATGGATGTGAACTTCTAACGTTCTCTTAGATACTGTATGGATAAAGTATCTGAAGTAGCTTCAGCCTGTGCACTATATGGCATCCCAAGTAGCATGGGCATCCAGCAATGTAAGTGAATCAAGCATCAGAATGATGTGAAGGGAAGATGTTGTGTGGCCTCATAAGCACCCTTTACCAAGATCTACTGCAGTGTTATACAGTCCCATTCAGAAAACTGATAGAACTGTGAATGTCCCCGAAGTGACCATTGAAAATGCCATCAATAATCAGTGAGATTTAGATTACAGTATGATTGCTTATACTGAAGACACTTTTTCAAAACTCTTAGCACAGCAGCACACCTACCTCACACAATTATCCAAATCGGTTAACTTTGCATTTCAATATGCAAAAAAAAAAAAAAATAAAATCTACTAACTATAAAAACAAATACATGGAATTTTAAATGTACTGTAACCAGAGATCTAAGCCCATTAGGAGGCAATGACTGCGAACACTTCCCAATGCGTGGCTAGACTATATTCACAAAGTGAATATTATGTCTGGTAACCAGGCTGACAATCTTCAGCATCCATATACGATATTCAGCAAGACTGTATGCTCTCCTTGGAACACCACCAAGCATTCCTACTCCTCTCCCCCTACCTCTCCTTCTCCCTTGTTCTAGCCCAACTAGTTCCTCTTCCTCTCCCTGGTGCTCTTCCTCTCCCTGGCCCAACTATCCCATTCCCGTGTCCAGACATGATTATTTCTTTCTCTTTTGAGAAAGTTGTTCTGTATCCACACTAGATAAACTCAAACCTTTTTACTGCTTTGTGTATGTAATTGAAATGATTACACCTGACTATGTCTCTGCTTGAGATTGAGATTAGCTGTGATTGATATATTTTACACAAATTACAATGCAGTAAATCAAGCTCTATCTCAATGATATGTTCATTCAGAAATGCTTATTAGCTGTTTCAATATAGATTTTGAGCTGCTCTTCTTTCAGAAGTAGAGGCTTTATATACAATACTGCTTTGAACATTAGGTCTGCATTTCTGACACGTGTGCAAGCATTTGTAAATAAGACAAGAAAGATCCATAATTTTGATATTGGGTAAACTTGTATTTAAAGAATTAAAATATTCACATTTTAGAAATGCATTAATTGAATGCATATAGTGTGGAAACAACATGAGTTGTGTCAATAGTCATGAACTGATGGATGTTTTGCCAACTTTAAAAATGTGACTACAGATTGGACAAATGTTATAAATATCTTGATATGCGCTATTGCTCGAACAGGATGTGCTGCACATCCTGTTCGAGCAATAGCGCATATCAAGGTATTTAAACTTTGTGAC
>JAODOY010000019.1:1235934-1275524 GCA_025399855.1 Forbesichthys papilliferus | reverse complement strand
CTGGCAAAGTTCAGAAAGTCAGATTGTTCCTTGTAAATTTTTCTTTTTCATGCAGTTCATTACTTAATAGATATGTATATTTTATTTGTCTATGTAAATATTAATGATTTCCTTATATATGGTACTACTGTACACTTTCAAAAGTGTAAATTTGGCATTTTACAAATAACAAAAATGATGTAGGTTAGAATCATCTTATCCAAAAACTAAACTCATATTTGAATTCCTCATGAAAAAAATTACATATTTTAGACACCCCTCATGTTAGGATTTCCTTCAAATTCATGTTAGCACCTGAGTATGACCCACCATATTCACCCACCCTCCTTTTGCAAGTCAGTGTTGAAGGTGCACACTGTCAGATTTACAATGACTTTGTGACTTGTGGGATTGCAGTTGCATGTGCTTACATTTATATTATTAATCTAATAATTTCGTCACGTAGTTGGTAGGGCTGCACGATTAACCGAATCACAATCGAAACAGCGATGTGGCGGGCAATTATAAATATAAATATTCTTCAAACACTGCGTGCATAACAACCTGCTGCATCCAAGCACAACACCCATAAAAAAGATGACTGTCAGATATTGAGATATAGGTATCCTGTCAATTTAGGCCCCCCTGCCTTGAGAAGTGCAACGTGTTATAAAAACCACGCCAACCAGGGGGAAGCAGTAGAGCTCTTTATTTACTTAGCTTTTACTTAAAATTATCCTAGAGGAAACACTGCATTATGTGGTTCCTTCCGGGTTCCACTTTATATCGGGCAATCACTTTTTGTCATGACACCGGCAATATGGAATATTGCATGCATTATCAAATCAGGAGTATATTCCAGAACCAGCAACACAAAACCTCCTTCCTGCACAAATGTCATACAGACGTTAAAATGCGGCTCCTTAATGTATGTGGATCCGAGAGGGCACCGAGACGGTAGTGGGCAGATCTTCGACCGCGGGGGCATGTGGTGGGTTGCGGGCCAGCTCTCAAAGTGCACCACACAGGCCCGACTCGGCAGCATGCTAAAGAAAATATCGCCGCATGGACAGCTTTCATTGCATTTAATTTAATGTTGTACATGTTACCGTACAGACTGTCTATACTCTCACCGACCCGAAACCGATAAAACTGTAACCTGTTGGACATTAGTGTGGATACCTGGAATAATCAGAATACTAATATTTTGCTATATCTACTGATTGGAATGTAGCCTCCAAAATCAGAGTGCGAATATCCTTTTGTCAACAGTGGTAAGTAGCCTACTGTATGCTTTGTAGGAATAGTAGTAAGCTTTGTTTGTGGGCCATCGTGGACAAATATGTGGGTGCGACGATGCCATAACCAGGCTGAGGCGGAACGGCGGGCAGGCGTAGTCCCGAGAGGTTCGTAGCTTATCTGCACGAATCGAGAACATGGCCGTCCGTCTCTGAGATACAAACAAATAGAATATATAAATGTATAGTTTTATGCTTCTTGACATGTAAGATGGCAAGCGGCACAGCCGAACCCACTGACAGGATTGTCATAAAATTATCTATTTTTTCCAAGTAGTCTCCGTTTCATCCTGCCTCGCTATGAAAACTACATAATTTGTATGTGTGTGTGTACTATCTAACTATTGGTTTGTATTTCAGGCTGCTATCTGAGATTCTAACAGAGACAAGTGAGGAGATTGAGGAGATTGAATACTTAACTGACGGTTCCTGGCGACCCATCAGAGATGACAAAGAAAGGGACCGGGAGCGGGAACGGAGCAACACTCCTGAATACCCTGTTGTTGATATATGTAAGCGATTTCTAAGTAAAAGTTTTCTTCTTTGTACAATTTACAAAAAAATGAAAACAACAAAACTCTTTCTGCAGGCATCCCTGAGGCAAATGGCCACTCACCGGCCCACAGCAGCACGAGTCTGACCGGAAAGTCTGCAAGCGGTTCTGTGGGGGGTTCAGCAGGTGTCGGAGGAGCTTCTGTACCACCAGGTGGTGGCGCAGTGGTAGACCTGACTCTAGACTCCTCCTCGGAGGAGGAAGGGGGAGGGGCTGGTGGAGACAGCGAGGACACTGAGGACAGCGCTGACAGTCCTGCCCCCAAGAGGGGCCGATACAACTATGACAAGGACCTGGTCACTGCCTACTGACTGGCGGGACACCCCAGCCCTGCTCCTCCATAGACTGACACAGACACAGAGAAAGGGAGCGAGCGTGGCGGGGCAGTAAACCTGAGGCATGGAATGCATTTAGTCCCCTAGATCCAAACATCAAAGCCTCTTGGCATAACAACCCACATGCACTGTTAATACATTTTCACTATAGAGTGGTTAGGCTGTACACCACTGGAAATGACAGCTTTCTGACTTGTATTGGCCTACCGGTTCCTTGCAGTGGATACTATATGTTCCAGCTGAGACACATTGAGTAGAGTAACTTATCACCACATCCTCTCTCCAGACTACCCCTCCCACCCAGATTATTCCTGTACTTTGTATATGAACTGGACTTGTAGGCTCTTTTAGCCGTGGGCGTTCCATGTTTGCGTCTGTTTTTTTGTTTTGTTGTTGTCGTCACATTTGTGATGAACAGTAAAGTTCAAAATGGCGGGGCCTCCTTGTGTGGTTGGAGAGGTCAAAAGATGACTAATAATGGAACAAGCATGAATAATTTTGGGAGACCAAGCCAGAGATTTCTGGAGTGTGATGCAAATTTAAACTTCTCTCCCATTGGGTAATATTTTGGTTTTATTTTTTTCAGCGAATGAAATCAAAGCTTGAAACACTTTTCTTTTTCAGGAATTTGTCCTTTTTAATATTGGATGGGCAAAGGCTCTTATTGCTCTGTGTGATGCTTTTTATTTTGTAATTTAGTTAAAGAGCACCTACCTCAGTCATAAATACTTAGCAGACTGACCAGAGATTAGATTAGAACCAAGAGGACAAAAGCATTTATAGGAGTCATTCTAAGGCCAATTTTACACTGGAGATTTAGTTCATGTATATTTAGATTTTTTCTTTTTTTCTTTTTTTCCCCGCCCCAATTCACATGTTCCTCAGTGGTCTATTCACACATGAGTGACACATTATTAGAAAGGAGGGCCAACTGTTAATGATTGTGATGTAAAAGTTTACAGGTCATGGAACTACTCTCATAGCATGTCCTGCTACTACTATGCAGGATGTTCTCTGGGGGTGGTTCTGTAGTCTGGAACAAACTCATAATACAAGCAGTTGTGTCTGTTTTTGGGAAGTGTCCATTGATTGTAAGGAGATTTGAGATGTGGGAGCCTTTTTTTTTTTTTTATAATATATATAAATAAAGGGTTTTAAATTGTGGTGGGAGGTTGGTGGTTGAATTCTACAGCTGTAAGACTAGTTAATATGACCGACAAGTAATGCCCCAGTTTGACAAGACATTTATTTTTAGTTAGACATTAGCGCTTTTTTTTTTAATATAATTTTTTTTGGTGAACATCAGAAACCATGAACGATAGCTGTTATGAGTGCCGATATCAGATGTGGTTGTGGAGTCCTTGTTCAAAGGTATTTATTGAATTGGTCATAATACTTTCCCCCTCATTATTATTGGTGGATTATGTTAACTGTACATAGTTGGGTAACTTTGGAGTGCTGTACAAAAAGGAAAGCAGGATTCTGTGTGTCGAGGCCTGTGACACCATTATTGAATGACTGGATCATTTTCTTTCCTCTGAACAACTTAAATCTTTAGTCAATCAGGCATTCAAAGCACATTTTTCTGCCAACTGAACATATTTAGTGTAACTACACTTGATGACAATTCAACTCAGATTAAGTGCAACCTCATTAAGCACATTATTCACCCAATAGTGATTTATGTTGTCTGTAAAGAAATTGAGCCGCTTCAGCAAGTGACCCCTTCAGCCTTTTCCCAATGTGAAGATAAGTTCACTTCAGTTTGCTGTAATGGGGACAGTTCTTGACATGCAGTGGAGGCTTGGTGTTCTTTTCCCCCTGTTCCCACACTAGTTTTACCAGTGGGCGAATGCTGTTCCTTAAATGAGGGTACCTTTGGTTGCATGTGCAGCATTTAGGTACATTTACAGTTCTACTATAAAGTAATGGACTTGGATGAAAAGTAAATGATGGTTTGACCTTATTAACTTCCTCTGGCTGACTTTCTGCAGCTTGTGTAGGGGTATGCATAGTTAAGCTAGGGTCCCTCACTCAGTTCTATCTTAAAAAGAAATGCCCTAATAGCGTCAGAAAATGGGGGGGATAAACAACCAACAAATTTGGCACATTTGTCTGTGTGCGCGTGTGGGGTTGGGCCGGGGGGGAGGGCCACTGAACCATATCGGTTAAGTGAAATTGCCTTTTGCTATCATCCTTTTCTTTTGCCTTGATTAGCTCAGGATATGTATTTATTGTTTTCCCCATAGCAATTCAAGGGCACCAGAATTACCTTTCACATTTCTGGTCTTAACTAATGCAAACGCATCCTCCGTGGTTAACATTGAAATGGCAGGTTATCAAACTCTGGTCTTCCATCTTTCTTTAGACAGAATAACTTGAAATTGTATTTGTAACATTTTGTTACTCTGCACATGTGATAGCACTTGTGCTAAGTAAGTGTCCCATGAATGGGTTGTTACTATATGAACTGATTAGAAGTGATGCAAATAATTCAAAATCCTTTTTTTTTTTTTTTTTGCTGTTTTTATTCGCAGGAGTCTGCTATACATATTTAATGTAAGTTTATTTGAATAGGCAACATTTATTACATGAGCACATGTCCTAAACCTGTCCTTCCCATCTTGTTAACTATTAACAGGTGTATGTTGCTTATGAGCCAGATAAATGTGCAGGTTATGTGGGATGAAGTGTAGTTGAAAAGAGCAGAGGGGCAGGCCTTTTGTAGTCGCGTCTGTTATTAAAATGCATAAGGTAGCATGGGCAGATGCTTAACAATCCATGATGTAAATGTTTTTGTTGTGTCTTTTTATATGTTCATATTAAAAGACAATAAAATTAAAATAATATTTTATTAAGCTTTGAATCGCCTCCAATTGTTCCTGAAGGCAAAATGACAAGACAATGTCATGAGTACCATGGGTGGGACCTGATGCCACTATGGAATGAGAGGATTTAAGGTCAAAGTTGTGATGTTCCTGTACCAAATGCTTGGATCCTGGGGAAACATTTGTCTCAGAGATGGGAAAATGTAAAATCTGAAATTATCTTATTCTAACACCTGTTATTGATGTGTGGAATTAATTAAAAGCAATTTTTAAAGTAATTGTTGACATTCCTTTTTTTTGCCATGTATACATATGGGGAAGAGGTGGAGATGACTTATTTATTGGAGCCCTAGCATTTTTCTATATACAGTATATGTGAGTGTGTGTGTATGTGTACATATATAAAATGTGTGTATGTGTCTGTGTATGTATATGTACAGTATCTCACAAAAGTGAGTACACCCCTCACATATTTGCAAATATGTGTGCATATCTTTTAATGTGACAACAATGAAGAAATGACACTTTTCTGCAATGTAAAGTAGTGATTGTACAGCTTGTACAACTAAATTTTCTGTCCCCTCAAAATAACAACACACAGCCATACATGTCTAAACCGCTGGCAACAAAAGTGAGTACACCCCTAGGTGAAAATGTGAGGGGTGTACTCACTTTTGTGAGATACTGTATATATGTATTACAGAGATTCCTCGGGGAATCGAACCCCGATCTCCCACGCACGCTTCCATGCGGACGCTCCTACCAGACAACAGGTCTGGACAGGACAGCAGGTCAAAAACCCATAGGTCCTGGCCTGTGTCGCCAGAGCGTCCTATGAGGGTTTCGGAGAGTGAGGATTAACACCGCACAGCTACCTGTTGCATATGTGTATAAATATGTATTGTATGTATGTATATATGTATATAAAATCTGTACAGAGTTACTTATGTGACGTAGTGCCAATGAACGGAAGAGGCTGAGACTATTTTCACTGCAACAATCATAGTCTCGCTTGAGTCTCGCGCTATTTACGAGGAGTTCTCCATCCCTGTGCGTTTTTGATGCTGCTGTTTCCTGTATTGGAGTTCCAAACTAGAAGACCTTTTTTCTCTCATCTGAGTTCCACAACCCAGTTGAAGACGGAGGGACCAGGGCGTGTGTTGCTTTCCTGCAAAAGCTAGCCGAATTGGTTACCAGGTGTAGCAGACTTTAACTGTGACCGTCTCCGGAAAGTGTCAAGGGCTGTACATAGGGTTGAAAACCCCTGGGCACGATTTCGAGGATCTGTTGCTAGCTAGTAGTAGCAGCTAGGTGGCTAATGGCCAGTTGCATGTAACGTCAGATACCCGATAATAGATTTCAGAGTAATCTGTTCAAAGATCAAGTAGCAGCTGTATACGAGTCAATATGCGAGAAAGCCTGCTGTGTTTGATCTAAATAGCCGACTGACATGATCGCAAAGTGAAGTTAACTGTAACTCATTTACTGGACAACTTTAGCAGCTCCTGTTGCTCTTTTAAATTAAACAAACTTTGTTGTCTACTATTTCGCTGATTTTAGCAGATATCCATATTTTGAAAGTCGTTCAGTGTAGCAGGGTTAGTAACAGTATTGATATGGCTCCCAAAAGAAGACCCGGTCCACTGATAATTACGCCTATTGGGGAGGGACAGGCCACCTCCACGACAATTGATGCTGCAGCTGAGTGAGTACCGTAGCATGTTAGCCTACAAGCATAAGTACGGTATAGTGTTGCATTCACTTCTTGTATATACGTTTTTGTTGAAATCTGCCGTAAGGAACTCCTTTTCCAATGCTGCCATGGTTTCTTGTAGTTATGTTCAGTTGTTAAAGGCTCCAGTTAGCCAAATGCTAAAATACAGAATTGAAATGTATAATGTATGTAGAATGCATTTTTAATTATTATTAATCATAATTATTGTATGTATGTATAATGTTGAAATGTATAATGTAAACTTATTTTCTCTCTAATTTTAAACGTGTGTGTGTGTGTGTTACAGGGCCAACCTAGAAGCTTTACAAAAGAAATTGGGTGAGCTGGACTTGGATGAACAGCAAAGGAAGCGACTGGAGGCTTTTCTCACTCAGAAAGCACAGGTTGGAGAGCTGAAAGACGATGACTTCCACCCTATTTGTGAGTTGGGAGCAGGGAATGGAGGAGTGGTCAACAAGGTCCGCCACAAGCCCTCCAGCTTGGTCATGGCTAGGAAGGTAAAATTAATTGTGTATGAAACACACATAATGGTACTAAAGGTATAGTAAACAATTGTAAGTTAATACACTTTACCAAATATCTCCTTGAAGTCTTCTATCTTAAAATTATTTATGCATGTTGGAAAAAACAATAGTCTTCATAGTAACAAAGATTGGTGCACATCGCAAACAACAACAATATCCTAGCCTTTGCGATGGGTTTCCAATATGTGGATCTGAGGGAGCACCCTATCAGTATCAGAAATACTTGATTAATCCCCAAGGGGAAATTCCTTTGTCACAGTGGCATAGAAAGGAGAGCTGTTTTAGCTTGTGAGTTTGAATTTAGTGTAACGGTGGTCATTCGGTAGCGCTGTGCAATAAGTTATGTAAACGTCAAGAGCGCTCTTGTGACAGATGCTACAGCATAATGATGGGGAGTAGGTTTTGAGGCCTGAGTGGTACGGACCTCCATCACATCCCGTCTTAATATTGATTTACTATACTTTTTTTAATAGGCTCATTCTAAACATTAATTATTATTATTATTATTATTATTATTATTATTATTATTATTATTATATTTTTTTATAGCTGTCAGTTGATTAAAAAAATACTCGCAAGTAATTACATTTATTACCAAGTGTTATATTTATATAACAAGAAATGCCAGTTTTATGCAAATGTTTGTATGCTTTATTTTTGAAAAAAAAAAAATATTACACAGTAGCTGGGGTACTTATTAGGGGTTCTGGGAAAACATGATAGTGTAGTGTAACATTTAATTACAGTAACTATAGCTTCACCGATATATTGGCCATACATTGTTATTGGCCTTATTGTCTGCAATAAGCCTACCAAATAATATAAGATCACTTTTATACACCTATAGCAGCCACTGGTGGAAAACACAACTCACACATGCATTTGACTTTGCAATGCGTTTCAATGTAACATCAAAGTTAACCAATAACAATCAGAAAATCCTCTAGCATTCCTTTTAGTGTTTTTTATATCACATTAGCAAAGTCACTTGCTAAAACACGCTTTCATGTTTTCTGACCTGTACACACTAATTAATACACATTGCATTGTGAGAGACATCACTGCAGCTGTGATCACATGATTAGATGGGTTCCAAAAAATTCCTAATTTAGATGTATTATTATTTATTTATTTATTTATTATGAATTACCTATTTGTATATTTAGTGTCTTGTTACTAATTGGAATGTCCCTGTGCTTTGCAATTTTTGTAAAATTATATAAGTTTTGCTGTTATTGTAATGCGCAATGACAAAACAAAAAATGACTGATTGTACTTTCAGGTGGCAGCCCTAGTAATTATGTGGTCCCTAATTCAGTGGACTATGTATGCATGCAACACAATGCTGCCTCACAAGGGCCACTTTGCAAGCCTAACCAAGCCATTTAAAGGCATGGTCAGTCATTCTTGCTAACTCTGCATTCTGCTTCGAGCTCAAATCAAAACAGTACAAATGCTCCTCGGTCCTCCGCGATGCCGCTTCACACATCGAAATGCATTGTGAAGTAAAACGTAGTGCTACGGCTTTGTTGATACAAGCGATGTTCTCCACTTTGTTTTTGTTACACAGGGAATGGTAAAATAGCGAAATGCGAGGAGATATTTGTGGAATTTGACAGTGTATTAGCTTACATTTAGCTTGTAATAGCTAACTATACCTTTTTAAAAACAACTGGCAAATACTGGATGTGTCACAGAATAAACAGTATTTTATGTATGTCTTTATATCTCCCAGCCCTATCCACATTCTGTTGTTATTGCTCAGTACAATCTGTTTTTTTCTTGTCTACTTCACCTAACAGTTGATCCACCTAGAAATCAAGCCTGCAATCAGAAACCAGATTATCAGAGAACTGCAGGTGCTGCATGAGTGTAACTCTCCCTATATAGTGGGCTTCTATGGTGCCTTCTACAGTGATGGGGAGATTAGTATCTGTATGGAGCACATGGTGAGGGAATTAGGTTTATATCAATATTTTTACTTGCATGTTGAGTTCAAGAGTGTGGGGCTAGTTTCTAAAATGTGCTTTTGCTTTTAAAGGATGGTGGTTCATTGGACCAGGTTCTAAAAGAAGCAAGGAGAATCCCAGAGGAAATATTAGGCAAAGTCAGCATAGCTGTGAGTAGTTAATCATTTTCTTAACGACGACGTGGTTTACTTTTGAAAATTACTTAAACAATTTTTTCATTTTTATTATTGTCCTTAGCACTGATAGTTTCATTTACGGTATTTAATTATTAATGCTTTTCATTAAAATCTTACATTGATTCAGTCTGCTTGGTTTGGGCGATGTCTACTAAAGTGGCATCGGACTATGTCTACAGTGAAACATCGTGATGGACGATGCCATCGTCAAGGGGAAAGGGGTGCTCGTGGACGCACGCGGCAATATATATTTTTCTAAACACTTCCTTAGCCTTTATAATTAAAATGTAAACAAAACAACTTATCTACTATGACTTTCTATTACACTGAAGTAGTCATTAATAAATGCCTACAGTGTTTGAGAGAGAGAGGGCAAGAGAAGGTGATCACAGCAATTCGGTGAGCCTTTAATGGAATGCTTATTACATAGTGTTTCAGTAGATATTTAAAACGTGCTTCACTTTTTCCACATTTTGTTATGTTATAACCTTATTTCAAAATGGATTCAAACACCCCATAATAACAAAGTGAAAAGTGTGTTTTAAATATTTATTATTTATATATATTTGTTTACAAAAATCACATAAGTATTCACAGCCTTTGGTCAATACTTTGTTGAAGCACCTTTGGCAGAAATCACAGCCTCAAGTCTTTTTGAGTATGATGCTATAAGCTTGGCACATCACCTACCTTTGGGCAGTTTCTCCCATTCTTCTTTGCAGGACCTCTCAAGCTCCATCAGGTTGGAGGTGCACAGCCATTTTCAGATCTCTCCAGAGATGTTCAATTGGGTTCAAGTCTGGGCTCTGGCTGGGCCACTCAAGGACATTCAGAGTTTTCCCAAACCCACTCCTTTGTTATCTTGGCTGTGTACTTAGGGTGGTTGTCCTGTTTGAAGATGTACCTTCTCCCCAGTCTGAGGTCCAGCGTCCTCTGGAGCTGGTTTTGATCAAGGATGTCTCTACATTGCTGCATTCATCTTTCCCTCGATCCTGACTAGTCTCCCATTTCCTGCCGCTGAAAAACATCCCCACAGCATGACGCTGTCACCACCATGCTTCACTGCAGGGATGATATTGAACAGGTGATGAGCGGTGCCTGGTTTCCTCCAGGCATGATGCTTGGCATTCAGGCCAAAAGTTAAATCTTTATTTCATCAGACCATATAACTTTGTTTCTCATGGTCTGAGAGTCCTTCAGGTGCTGTTTGTAAACTCCAGGCAGGCTGTCATGTGCCTATTGCTGAGGAGTGGCTTCCATCTGGCCACTCTACCATACAGGCCTGATCGGTGGAGTGCTGCAGAAATGGTTGTCCTTCTGGAAGTTTCTCCTCTCTATAAAGCAATGCTGGAGCTCTGTCAGAGTGACCATAGTGTTCTTGGTCACCTCCCTGACAAAATGCCCTTCTTCCCCGATCGCTCAGTTTGGCCGGGCGGCCAGCTCTATTCCTGGTGGTTCCAAACTGCTTCCATTTACTCATTCATATGTGCTTCAATGCTGCAGAAATATTTCTGTAGCCTTCCCCAAATTTGTGCCTCCATACAATCCTGTCTGAGGTCTACAGACAATTCCTCAGACTTCATGGTTTGGTGTGTGCTCTGACATGCACTGTCAACTGTGGTACCTTATATAGACAGGCATAAATCCCCCCGAAATGTCCACTCAACTGAATTTGCTACAGGTGGACTCCAATCAAGTTGTAGAAACATCTCAAGGATGATCAGTGGAAACAGGATGTGCCTGAGCTACATTTTGAGTGTCACGGCAAAGGCTGTGAATACTTATGTACATGTGAATTTCAATTCAAACAAGCTTTATTCACTTTGTTATTATGGGGTAGTGTGTGTAGAATTGAGGAAACATTTGTTTTTTTGGAATAAGGCTGTAACAACAAAATGTGGAAAAAGTGAAATGCTGTGAATACTTTCTGATCCCTTGTAGTCTGAACGCTGCTTTTCCACTTTAAATTTTTTTTTTTTTTATTCTTAGTCATTTTTTGGTCACAATCCATGCTCAACATCGTGATATCTGTCAGCGAAGGACGATGGCATCGTCTATTGGCCTGACCATATGGTAATCCATGTCGGAATGATTGTCCACAATGCTACTTGTATTTGTCTGTTTCTCTCGGTGGTTTCTTCTGGTGCTGTGGCTTTTAAGTGTTTATTGTTTTAAAAACAATATTAAAGCTACTTTGGGAATTTCTCTTTTCATGATATTTTAGAATAGTCAAATCTATGGCACGTTAATGGACTGTTTGTCTGCTATCTAAAGTGAATGCTGACAGTAGGTAGAATTCATGTCTAGTCGTGGTTTTGAGCATGTTACTTAATTCAAAAAATTACTCAATGTGTTTGTTTAGTCATGCCGAGAGCAGATATTGTATTAAAAGAAACCAAGATGATTATACTTTAATTTTTTATCACAGTGACATACTTCAAATTAGTATAGTAACTGTAATTATATAATTTGTATTGTTTGAATGATAGAGGTTATTTTTATTAATATATTTTTACAATGTTGAGTGTAACAAACGTGCAGTTGTTGTTTAAGCTGTCACAGGGTTGCAATAATTGGATGTACTCCAGCTTTGAAATTGACTCAACCAGTTTGACACACAGGCTGAAGCTTACTTATATGATACTGTGTTCTTTTTGTTTATAGGTACTAAGGGGATTAGCCTACCTGCGGGAAAAACACCAAATCATGCATAGAGGTAAAGCTTTTCTCCTATTCTACTAATGTTTTTTTATATGGTACAGGTTAATCAGTTGATTATAGATTATCCAAAGCAAGACCAAGCAACCTTAACCTGTACATTACATTTTAACATGGGTGTAACATTGCATACATTGGGGTTGCGGCTTAAGCAACTATTGAAATATCAAGATTTTCAAAAATTGTGGCTGACTACTTTAAAAACTGGTCCACTCGCAATGTGTGAAATGGGTTATTAGTAATGATTGTGTTTTGGATGTGGATCATTTCTATTCTTGAAGTGGTACTTTCTTATGGGAAAATGTAATGGCTACTTCCTCCAGTACCTCTACACAGCCTTAGTTAACCAGTATTATGGGATATGTGACTTAAGAGTACAGGCCTGCTACTTGGATCTAATTCCTGTTTTTTCTCCATTTGTGATATAGATAGTTCTTGACTGGAGAGCTCTTTAAGAACTAGTTCAATATATAATGCATGTTTTGGTTCAATGCAGATAGCCGCACACAATGTTTTCAAAGAGTTAAATGGGTGTGTGGCCCAAAAGGAATGAAGACTCGCTTTTTCTTAATTTCTCCACTACAAGTGTAGCATATAATCATGGCAGATTGGGGGAGCCGTGGGTCCCCCCGCACCACACTTGCGTACGCACCGACTCTAGTGGAAGTTGTGTGTGAGCTTCGCCGAATCGTGTGCTTACAATTCAAATCCAAACACAATGCTGTATAACCGCTTGGAATTAGTTATTTTAATAAACATTGTATGCTTGTTTACATGTATGGCAAATACCCTTCCCAAAATATCTGATCCTACACACTGTACACTTCGTAAGGCGACGTATTGAAAAGGTTAATGTTCAGTTATTACTGGCAGGCACAGCATTTACATCCTACAGTTGGTCAATGTGTGCACCCCTGCCTGACCTGCCTTGTGTGAGCCACTCCAATGCACCTCCTCTGCACCGTGACAGGTCTCAGAGGGCACAGTGGTCTATGGGCCCAGGCAGTAATTACAGCCTCTCGCCTGTGATTACACAGCCACCACACCCTGCCCACCCCTCCCTCTGTCTTCCCTTTAGCTTTTATGCCTCCTCTTTCTCAGTCACTCCCTGTTTGTCCTTGAGGGGAGAGAGAGAGGGGGGGGGGGGGTCACACACACACTCTCACTCACACTCCAGAGAGATTGCGGGGCTCAGTCCTACCCCATTATTTTGCAGGATGTATTATTTCCGCACACATGAGTGGGACTTTGGAGTGCTGGACAGTCCTCCATTCGCCATAAGCGGCGCCACAAACAGGATTGTCGGGGGGGGGGGGGGTTGGCACGCCAACACAGGTTCGCTGGAGGCAAACAAAATTCCAGTGGTTGTCCGCTGCAAGACAGATTTAGTCACGTGCAAGAGCGTATCTGGGCTTTGCTTGGCGTCACTGGATGTGCTGATGGGGGTTTAGTTTGGACGAGGAGCTGCGTTATGGCATACAGGGCATCTGGTGTTGTCCTCTGTGGCACATTCTCTCTATGAGCTCGTGTGTGTGTGTGCGCACGCACGCACTTGTCCACCTCACCACACAGACGTCAAGCCCTCCAACATCCTGGTCAACTCTCGCGGGGAGATCAAGCTGTGCGATTTCGGCGTGAGCGGCCAGCTCATCGATTCCATGGCCAACTCCTTCGTTGGAACGCGCTCCTACATGTCGGTGAGTCAGCCCTCCCTCTCCGCCTATCTCCCTTCCCCTCCTTCCTCTTCTGGCCTGGGTACAGCTTTCATTCTCTCTCTTTTCTCCCATCTTCCTCTCGCATCGCCCCACCGCGCCTTCTTCTGCGCTCCCCCCCCCCCCCTCCCCTGCCCCGCCCATGCCAGAGCACTCTGCTTGGTCTGCTGGAGAGGTGGGGGGCTGCCAACTGTCTTATATTTTCCTTTGTGTTTCATTCTCCTCTCCCTGAGACACCTGGGTGGCTCTGTGCCTACACATTCTCTCCCCCACCCACACATGCAGTGTAGTGCCACCTGGGCCTAACATGAGCCCCAACACCCAGTGGCCTTTCTTGCGTTTCCCTCCGCAGCCAGAAACGTACACGGCTCCTCTCTGCTGCCTGCCCGACCCTCCTGTCCTCTTGCTGCCCCGACCATAGCGGCCCCTCCCCCAGGCCCCGTCTCCTACCCAGTGTCCTGGCAGGGGGAGGCTCTCCTTCGTCTCTCTGACGTATTTTCTGTGCTCGTCAACAGCCGGAGAGACTGCAGGGCACTCACTACTCTGTGCAGTCAGACGTGTGGAGCATGGGCTTGTCTCTGGTGGAGCTGGCTATCGGCCGCTACCCCATCCCCCCTCCTGACGCCAAAGAGCTGGAGGCCATCTTTGGACGACCCGTCCTGGACGGCGCTGAGGGAGACCCTCACCCCAACATGCAGAGGCCCCGACCACCAGGCAGGCCTGTAAGCGGTAGGTGTGCGGGAATGTCTGTGTCTTATAGAATAGAGTCGTTGTACAAGCAACATCCAGAATACCGCTGACACTGATCTTTTAAAGCTGCTAAATGATATGTGGTCCTGACTCCTATATTCTAATATAGGAGGGAGGGAAAATTGTAAACATTGTTATATAAAGATGTTTGTAATAAATGAAATGGCAATGTAAAACTACGTTAATTTATTTTTATCTATTTTTGTTCATGTGTGACTAAAATCACAGGACATGGGATGGACAGTCGGCCTGCCATGGCTATATTTGAGCTTCTGGATTACATTGTGAATGAGGTCAGTTTTAGTGCCGCCTGGGTAGCTAACCCTCTGAGACACACAAACATGTTTTCTCATGCATATTCATCTCTTTGACATGCAATCAAAAAATATATATAAATGTTTTGTATTTATCTGTCATGTAATGTGATTCTTTTGCCACAGCCTCCTCCTAAACTGCCACATGGTGTCTTCACCTCTGACTTCCAGGAATTTGTGACAAAATGGTGAGTATCAGCAGTCAGATACACGCATGTTGCTTCTTCAAAACAAGACAATTGATGAGATATCTATCTATCTATCTAAACTGAAATCCTCACTTGAAGTTGTAATACATCTTAATAAATATTTTCTGCTGTAATCAGCATTTTCAGAACTGCATAATGTATAACAATTATTTAGTTAAAAATGTAGTTAGGCAAATATTAGAGGGGGAGAGAAAAATGTGTTCTGTCTCTGTTCCCGCAGTCTTATTAAGAACCCAGCTGAGAGGGCAGATCTCAAGATGCTAATGGTGGGTATCTGAACTGTACTATTTAATAAAATAATCATGGACATGGCCACTAACACTTTTAGTTCACTTTCATGTGTGTATTTGTTTTCTATATTGTCTTCTCTGTCTCAATGTTGACACTGAAATTGGACTTTGTTTCATATTTTGTTCAGAGTCACACCTTCATTAAGCGTTCAGAGGTGGAGGAGGTTGACTTTGCTGGCTGGCTGTGTAAAACCATGGGCCTCAACCAGCCCAGCACTCCCACACGTGGCACTGACTGAGCTAACCTGGGAAGAAGTCCCACATATTTTACGTAGACCTCCAGGTCTCACGCCCACACATTTACACAGGTCATCACACGTATCGACACCCTTTTGTTCGCCTTTTCGGTTAAATGTTTTGTTTTTTTGCTTATTGGTTTATTTCGACACCAGCAGCAGGCCCAGTGAGTCACTGTAATGTTACCGTAGAATTCAGCTTTACATGCCAACGTCACTTCGCCATGCTGCTAGAGACGGCCTAAGGCACAGAGGGGCTGCCAGTGTGTCAGTTGTATTTGCAATGATATCAGTGCACCACTTTTGTATTGTTGAATATTCTGTATTAATATTTTCTATGGCAACAGTTGTTGGCTGGTGAGACTGTATTTTAATACCTGCAGAAATTTGTTGGGCATTTCTGCTCAGATGACAGTGAACAGCCAATGCATATTCTTTACCTGCAAATTGGGAATTTATTTTAAGGTAAATGCAGTTATCTTGATCAGATTTAGTAAATAATTTAAAGTAAATAATATTCCCAGTAGGGATCTTGATATTAACTGCAATATAATAAGTACAATTGTAGGAATATTAACATGACTAATTATTTTGGAAAATTAAATTGACCTATTTAGTGGTAATTATTGTGTTAATTTTTGCAACATGCACTTGGATGGGAGTAGTCTAATCTAATTAAGATGTCAAGAAATTATAAAAATGTACTTAACAAATTTATATATATATAGCATGATTTTTTTCATGAGGTTTTAAGATGGTGATTAGCTGGTGCCCACCCCCCCGCCCTTAAATGCCTGAATCAGTTCATACAACATTTCATACAAGTTAACTATTCTATTTTCCTGCTTTGTTGTGTTCTGTACTTGAATAATTCCCTCAAAGTGTATGTGGCTATGTTCCCACTGTACTGTTGTGAGAGTATGCAATGTGCGTGCCAAGCTTTCTCCTGGTACACAGTAGGGGAGCTTGCTTTTTAGGCCTGGGTTGAAATGCTATTGGACTTCTTAAATTTCTGTGATTTAAGTCCAACTAAAGTGCAAATAACATTATGGAGCACCTTCATCTGGCTAAAGCAAATGCTTTTAGCAGCAGGTAATTTTGGGCAAGGCAGTAGTGTCAGCCTGTTAGCCTGCCTAAAACTATTCTCTGCTTATGGCTGAATTCTTATTCCCCAAATTATTTGCATTCATTTTGAATTAAATGCAGCATCAATTTTTTGTGTACAAAGCTATAGATATATATATAAAAATAAAAAAACAAACAGTACAAGAGTATGGTTTCACAGTCTTAATATACAATTATTGTTTTGTTATATTATTATTTTTTGATTTATGTAAAAGACAAGGAAGACGAGTAATTTTATTATAATATAAAAATGTGTTATGGATATGGTTATAAATGTATAAAAAGCAAAGAATAAAATAAAAATTAAACCTATTTGTGAATGTACAGTCTTATTCTCATTTGACAAGATCATTACATGCTCTGGTTGTGTGTACTAAGAACTATGTGTGCTGCGATCCCGGCGCACACAAACTAGGCTAATTTATCTAAATACTAATGTAAATCCTGACTTTGTGATTCGACCGAGGCCTTGATAGCACCAGTTTCTTATGGATAGGTCAAGTTTGAAGGTCAGTGATAAACAGTTTAAGTAAAAATTCTAAATAAACCGGTAACATTCTCATTATAGCAAAGTAGGCTATAAATAAAAATGATTAAATCTTCCGCAAGGACGTTATTAACGTTTTTACGTACGGTAGATGGCCAGTAGTTGATGTGTACCACCGGTGGGCCTACGGTAGACCTATCTGCAGGCCGGGTACACATCTTCACATTTAGCATACCACAAATTAGTAAACATGCGTTTGGTAAGACAATTAACTTTGAAATTTGTTTTTTCTTGTTTGGAAAAGTGTTTGACCCACCGGTAGACTGGACTTATTTGGCGTCATACAGTAAGTAGCCTATCCTAGTCAGGCCAGGGGGGGCATATGTTTTCAATACGGTACCGGTAGTTAATTCAGTCTTTGCACATTTTTGTCTAGACATAACTAGGGCAGTACTAGTAGGCCTATAGGCATACTCCAAACCATCGAGCTCTGGCAGCACAGTACGGTAGGGTAATGACAAACACAGATGTGTGGTGTGTCCGGGTGGATGCATGTATACATATTGGTCACAAGGCGATATGGCTTACATCACTGCCATGGTTTGATAACAGACAATTTAGGACCTGTGTAAAAACATTGACTGTAAGATCGGATGCTTCTTTGTAGGCAATACAATTGTTTTTATTTTATATTATCTTTGTAGACTATTTCATATGGTATTATTCGCTCAAACTAAATGTAGGCCTAATAACGTTCAGTTAAAACCATATAGCCTACTATGAATAATTCACCTGCAGCAGGGCTCGACAGTGCCCCCTAGTGTGTATAACTGCCTCACCCTGGCTAATCAGCCCCTTGAGACGTTTCATAGTGATCTGCACTGTGGTGTTAACCATAGTAACTTCCTGTCAGACTGGATGCACAAGGCAACTGGCTAACAGAGTAGCACCTTGTACAGGTAAGTCTTTAACGTCACGTATGCATTTGTGGATTCATATTCATTTTCAGGTGTGCTCGGATAGGCTTAGATAGCTCAATACAGGTTATGCGGGAATCACTGCACTCATTCAGTTGTGGCCAGACATGTCATGACTGAGTACGTTTATGGGTGGGTGGCTTTATGTTAAACCTTTATGTTAAACAGTATCATGAGCTGTACATTAATGCATAATTGGACTTATCTTTCCCCATTACGCACAAGATACACACTCTTTCTTTCGTCTTTCTTTGCTATGTATTTCCTGGTGTCTCACCTGTAGGAGCTTGGCAGGCATTATGTACAGGGACTGGGCCTGTGTTAGGGGGTTGCTGGCAGCCCCTACTGTATGTGCAGGAATGTGCCAAGGCTTGTTTTTTGGGGTGGGACTCCATGACCTCAGGCGAGAGAATGAGTGGGTGCGCCTCTACTCAGAGAAAGACGGACAAGGCGGGTGAGAAATTATGATAGTTAACACATTAACCTAATGCACAACTCACGTGACTGACAAGCCCTATTACCTAATGACATTTTTATTTTTTTATTTTTATAGCAGAAAGACATTGGTTAATTATTTGTGCAGCCAGTGGATAAGAGCGGACAAACGTCCACATTTTGAATGCAAAGAAATATGCCGATTTACTTTTTCCTCCTCAGAGAAAAGAGGAAGAGGAGACATCGGGGGAATGCTGTGTCTTTAAGAGAGACAGAGAGAGAGCGAGGGAGAGCGAGAGAGGGAGGGAGGGAGCGCGATAGACAGAGAGAGAGAGAGAGAAAGGGAGGGACCTCTTTGCCCTCCAGAAACCAGGAAGGGAATTGAGTTGATCTGCTGCTGCTTGCTTAGCGCATACGGGGCTTTGAGCTGCGCGTCAGTTAGAGGGAGCGAGAGAGAGAGCTCTGAGAGGAGGAGAGGAGAGGGCTGAGCTAACCCACAACAAGCACCACCACGGCCATCGCAGGTAAGCTAAAGGCACCCCCCCCCCCTCCCCTCACCCCGCCCGCGGCACCCCGCTGTCTCTTCTGGGCCTGTCGACCAGAGGGGAGCAGGCAGTGGGAGAGAGGAGAGAAAGGAATGAGGGAGGGGGACAGAAAGGAGATCAGGGTAGGTGGTGGTGTTGGGGGTGGAGGAGGGGGGGTAGCTGGGGAAGAGAGGTGGGTCGTGCTTATTCAAGGTTCCTTTTTCTAAAGTACCAAAGTACTTCCTCTGTACTGCCTTGGATCACTGGGGATTCCTGAAATAAAGTTTATTGGATGTGTTCAAGACATTAACTTTTCAGGCAGGTGGAAGCACTTAGAAGAGGGGTGGGGGCTTTTTTTTCGAGAGGGTGGGGGGTATTGAACAAGAGGAGGAGCCAAAAATAATGCTTTTTGATGAGCTGTAAACGCTGAATAACTTTTCAGAATGTTGTCATTTCAAATGCTCAGCGTGGGCCTAATTGGTTAAGATGCATGCTTGACATAGTTCTATTAGTCTGTTCTGGTAGTTTGTAAATGAACAGAATACAAATAAGTCACAATTAGGTCAGGAGTCTAAACATGTTCCTTAAATGTGACCACAGTGTGACCACAGTGAAACAATCTAGTGCTAACGTGTATTGCTGTGACAGCGCTGGCTGGGAGCTCTTTGTTTTTCATATGAAGCACAGCCCCGTTTGATGGCTGGTCTGTACTTTTAATACCTGGCAGCCTGCTAGCGACATACTGTAGTGTATAATTCAGCCCCGAGTGCTTACGTTAGAACAGGCTCGGAGATAGTGGGGGTAGTGAGGGCAGAGAATCCTGGGATTCGTAGTTCGTAGCAAGGGCTGCAAAACAGGTCAAATACATTGAAAGACTCAATATCCCACAGTGCCTTACCCTTGGCCATACAGGAAAGGGGAACAGCTGTTGGCCTATCCCAGCAAGGAGGTGTGGTGAGTGAGCAGCTGTCAAGCCAATCAGAGAAAGGAAAGCAAAGCCGGAGTTGTGGGCTGAAAATAGAGGGAGGGGGTTTGATGGTAGGTGTCTGTCTGCCTGTGTGGGATCGGGCAAGGGCTTGCCTGTATGACTAGGGCTACTCGCAAGTTTCCTGTGTGGTAAATCTCTTGCCCTGCCCAGAGACTGAGGCAGGAGAGAAGCCCGGCAGGCAGACAGGGGAGGCGAAAAGGGTCTGGGGAACATTTCTGCCTCTCTGGTAAGTGCTTTAATATACTCCCACACATTGTGTAATTTTAGTGTAACAGAAGATAGGACATGGGAGTTAATACCATTGTGTGTGTTTGTGGAAGAGAAAGAAGGTGTTCAATAGAGTTCAGAGTTCTTGACCCAATTGCTTTTTTTGATATTGTTTGCCAGTATGATTTTTATTGCATTAATGTTCTGTGGACTGGAGCTGTCTGATGCTATTAGGCGAGTATAAAAGTTGAAAGAAGTACGTCCTTTATTATTGTTATTCAGTGGGTGGGGGCTGAATTGTTTGACAAAAGCAATGTATGTGAGATCAATATAAACTATCTGACCTGGCAGCACTTATGGGATAGACCACCAGAGGGGCTCGGGCTGATGTTAGGGCGATGTGTAGTAGTTAGTCATTTTGTCATAGGTTGTGCAAACGAGGTCCTTTCTAAAAGTTAAATCTGTCACTTTTGCAGAGGGGACAAATATGTGGCACCTCTACTGGAAAATGGACCTCATTAGTCAAGCTACAACTAAAAGCAAAGATGCAGTGGAAAGTTTAGTCTTGTCTTTGGTCACCTCTGTATTTGTTTATGAGGTACTCTTCAGCTCTTCACACCATAGTAAATGCCTGGCAACCCCCTACCCAGCAGTGTATCGTTAAAGCAGATTCTAATCTTGCCTGTTGTGTTCACTTGTGGTTAGACAGACGAGGCTTCAGAGAAATCCTGACTGACTGCTCGATACACAGATGCATATTTTTTTTGGCATACCATGCTCGCTGAACCTGTTTTTAACTGTGTGGGCACACAGTCGGGCATAAGAAGAGCCTAGCAGAGATGAAGAGGGAAAACGCCCAGGCGCTGGGAAAGTGCTTGGAATGTATCTCGACATGGCAGTAGTAGGCTATAGTCAAGGGTGGGCAGCGCTTGTATATATGTTCAATGTAACAGAACATGTCTCATGTCCGGCTGCTTCCCTCGATGGCACCGAGGAGGAGAAAGAAACTATACTTTTTAGTTGAAGTAAATTCCTGCAAGAGGTTAAACTAGGGCGCCTTCTGTGTGTGTGTCTGTGGAACCATGTGTGTTTGTTACCAACAATAGACTTCAGGGGAATTGCAGGGGACTTCGGTGCTTGTGGGCAGGTCCAAGACACCACCCATCAATTTAGAGGCGAGGCTGGATGCAGTTTGATATTCCTGTATGCTTGTGCCTGCAGTGCTATGGCCTGAAACTAGCAGGTTCAGGCAGATTGAGGAGACAGGTTGCGTGATGCTGTTCTATGTTGTAGGCTTTATTTTGGTGTTTGTAGCATACCCCATTTAGCATACATGTTGTTTTCTACTTCTACAAAACGCTTCCTATGTATTCAGATGGTGTGTTCTGGTCAAAACAAATGCGATATCAAACCTGAATTTTGTCTTTTAGCATCACAAACAAGTCCTTAACGTTTAACACAAAGGTGCATTTTCAGTTATTCTGCATGCTGTCAGCCGAAACTTTTAATGAGAGAATGCAACTTGATTCATTTCATGGTCAGCTGGTTGCTATACCAATATTCTCACTCTGGCCAGACAGACAGACAGGCAGGCAGACAGACAGAAATGCAGACAGACCCTTCTCTGTCTTTTCTGTTGTGCTGGAGTTGGGGGAGTGAAGGGGCCTGTTCTGTTTTGTTCTGGGCCATTTGTTATGGAGAGGCCAACACAACCTGATCAAATTATACAGAGATGGGAAAGGCTGGGCTTCACAGGGTCAGGGGAGTGACATGCTTGTCTGGGGGTGGGGGTTACTAGATGTGACTTTCTAACACTTGTACCTTTGTTTAGTTTCTCAGATTGGGTGACGGTGGCGTACTTTCCACACCAGTTTTCCTCAGTGTTTTCCTTGTACATTTGAAAGCATATGTGAAGCTTGTTGTCGACATTAAGCAATTAGTGTTTACTGTATCAGTAATAGCTCGTGTGTCTCCATTGATTATGAGCCAACTGAACTGGCATGTTGCTCTGTGTGAGCTACGAGCTGATTGATGCACTGGAGATGAGCAAGCAAAGGAAACGAGTGCTGGAGAACATGAGGGCTGTGCTGTGGATGGTGGGCGGAGCTATGCCGGGCCTACCCACCAGTGTAAAGGGGAAGTGGGTGATGCGCTGTGCAGCATGTGAGGAGGAGATGGAGGGAGGTAGAGGCGAGGAGGATGGATGAGAGAGGGAGGGTCAGGGAGAACGGGGACTGACAGAGCGACATGGGGAGAGAGCCGGTCATCTGATAACAGAGCGGTTTCTGTTACATGCCTGCCACAGGAAGTCCTCTCTCCTCATAGATCTGTACTGCACACGCACAGTGCCCTGCCTTCAGCTGACCGGCCTGGGCTCTGCCCGGGAGTAGAGCTGGTTATGACGCCAGGTGTTGTGATTGTGTTACACTGACAGCTGTCAAGGACGTATCACTTAAGCTGGAAGGAAGCTGGCGATCAGGGTTCTACCCAGTTACTTTAATTTCACATATTTCCCTGTGGTTCTGGTCAGGGTTTTTGCTTTCACAAAGGTGGAGCCCTCTACTTGTAATGTTACTAGACCTTTGCAGTCATCTTCTCTCCTTAGTTTCCTTAGTTTGACAACGTGTTATTGCTCTCATCTTAAACCTACATCAGTCTAATAATCCTACGTAACACTCATAGCTGTCTTACAAGTGAACATAGCATCAGCAAGAAAAATGTGAAGCAGTTTATGTGTTGGCTAAATGCTAGTTATATAGTAGCTAATTCCGTTTTGGTAAAAACATTTTTCTTATTGACAGTGTAACGGTCACGTAGCCCTTATTCCGTAGACCTTTGTAATAACAGCATAACACCCCCTGTAAACTTCCTCACGCTAAACCTTTTATCTCAGTTAGTTTATCATTGACATCAGAAATGGATTCCTACGCATTGCACCTCACACCTATTACTATTTCTGCCTTTTGTCAGGGCTTCCTGGTTAGCTTCTACTGAAGCCTTGCAACGTCACTTTTATCAGTCACTTGCCCTCTTTACCCTCTTCCTGCCTCTCTTCCAATATGACCAATCAGGTTTCCTACCAGCATTGCCAGCAATGAGTCATGTCACCAAAGCTGTCAACACACCCCTTTCCTTGAAAACCCCCTTTCATGGAATTTCTGACTATCTTGCAATTTCCTCTGGCAGTGACCTTGAACCTTCTTGACCCCTGCGTGATTCCCTTTCTTTGCAGCAACACAAGGCGAGCTGGCCCGCTGGCATAGACTAGCAGCCTGGTCTATGTAACAAGACATAACAAGCATGCAGTAGTATTTCATGACATTTCCCTATGACATTTCTAACATTCCCTTAGCAAGTTGACGGATTGCCATTGTTTGCTTTTAATGTTGCACAAACATATGCATAAAGGAGGAGATGCAAAACAACAGCCTTGAAGAAACCGTACGAGACAGGATCACACGACATACAGCCACATATGCCCCACATACAGTCCCATACGTATAGTATGCACAGCACACACCTGAGAATGTAGAAGTAGGCCACAACACAAGCCAAGTATCAATTATAACAATAATGCTCTCAAGTTGTTGCTTTGTAAGTGTTTTACTTTCTTTGTTCTCGGGTGGCTTTGCCCTGCTCAGCAATGTAACTAAACCAGATGGTTTAATAGTTCTCACAGAAATGTCTTCACAGAAACAACTGACACGGTTTCCTTTGACTTTTATCTGGGGTTAAGTGTTTTCAGCAATGACTGCTATATGAGCTTGTATCAAGATGAAAATTGATGGATTCATTGATTCAAGTTCTTTAGTCCTTCTATGGCCTAAATTGTCTCTGTCTGATATGCGCTTTACTTTATACGCTCATGCTTTGGTGCTGTGCATGTTGTGTGGTGGTGTACCGGTATCCTTGAAGTGTGATCCTGATATTTATTGTGGGTAGCAATAATTGTTAAATACATTTATATTGATAAGGCAATTTTCCATTCTCAAGCATGACAATAATCACTATTGCACTGCAGACATTTTAGCAGTGAAATGAATTACTATGGTTTGATAAAAGTAATTAGAATATTAGTTAAATATACTTAGGCCTAATTAATGGACGAACCCCCTGAATGAGGACAGGTGTTTGACCTATGTATATACCTGTACATGTTACCCACCTAGCCTAAGACCACATCACTGTCATAACATTACCTTCGTAGTCTTGTCCTACGGCTGGTACATTATTCCCACCCATAGTTAGCAGAGGGCAAAGATTAGATGGTAAATGTGAGGATGGGGGAGGGGGGAGGGGGTGTTTGAGGAAGTGTGTGGGTGTGTGTGTGTGTGTGTGTGTGTGTGTGAGGGGGGGGGTTATCTGCAGACCACGTGTTTGTTTGTTTGTTTATTTATTTATTTATTTTTGACTTGCAAATCAGGCCAGCAGCGTGCAAGCGACCTGCGTACAGAGAAGAGGACCGTCCCTGGAAGTGGGGCGGCAGGCCTGCAGACGGCCGCTGCTCTGCTGTAGACGGGGAGCGTGACACGGGCCTTCTCACCCACACACATGAATTAGTGATAAGGAATGTTTGGAGCCGCGAGGAGGTGTCAGGATCAGGTTAGTTTGCGGCACGTTTCCTCTTCCCTCGCGGCTCTTTAGGGTTTATTCAAGGACTGAAGGCCTTGCACGTGTTGGGGAGGCTCTTAGCTTGTTATCATTGTATTTGGCTGTGATGACCCCCAACATGACCATGCTAGCAATAAACCACATATTTTAGTAATAAAACATAGCCCCAGGACAAAGACCATTGAAGATACTGTTTTTATTTTTTTATGAATTGTATTTTAATTGTATTGTATTTACATTTACAATGCAATATTGTAAGTAATACTGTAATTAAAACAATGATTTAAAAAACAATAACTTATTCCAGAACCTTCTTGTAACCTCTAGGGAGTCCCGGGCCAGTTTGCCAACCAGCAGCATTAGCCTATATGTTGTACATGAACGTGGCTGTCTCTATCTTATCTCCTCACCGCTTAGCTCGACCCCTTAAAGCCATGACCCGGGGTCATAAGTGTATCTTCTGGGGAAACCTGGCCGTGTGTGTGTGTGTGTGCGCGAGTGTGTCCTCATCCACAGTCTGCACACAGAGAGGAAAGCAGTTTAGCTGCATGGGCGCGCACACACACACACACACACAGACGGCTCTATAAATACCTGTGGCCGGTGTGAGTGGCGTGTGCTTGCCCTCACCCCCTCCTCTCGATCCCTCTGTCGCACCCTCTCTCCCTTGCCCAGTATATTCAAATAAGGTGGAGGGAACACTAGCCCCATCATGTCATGTTTCCATTGGAGATGCTGCGAGAGGCAGTGGAAGGACATTGCGGAGGCACTGGGGTCAGCTGCCTATCAGAAGAGAATAGGAGAGGCACGACTAGGACACAGTGAGCCTGACATACCGATTAGATACAGCCTATAGTTTCCTGGAATGGGCCATAGCCTAATGCTCTGTGAATAGTAATAGTAATAATATGTGTTTTATTAACATTTAGCCATTGAAGTTAGATTGGATGCTGAGGGCTGATTTAACCCCAGGCTTGGCGGCAGAGTGAACCGTTTGTCGTCAAACTGGAGTCAAAATGCACTTTAACAATGTGTTAGATGGGCTAGGCTGTAGAGAAAGACTAGAGCCTTGCCTAGCCCCGGTCTGCGGGTTTAGCTGGCAGTGTTATCACATCTCTAGGTGTGGAGAAGGAGAGGCATTTCCTTGACAAGCAAGTGCGTGTTTGTGTGTGTGTGGGAGGGGGCTTCGGGGTAGAGCGGAGGTGAAGGCAACCCGGGAGGCTGGAGGAGGAGCCACCAGGTTAGGCAGGTCCAGTGGTGAGACGTACTGTACAGCACCATAGGCCCGCTCTGAAGGAATGTCATTTGAATGTGTGTTCTTATAGAGTGTAATCCCCCCGAGGCAGAGCCCCACCCCCCGCTGGGTCTCCCTGGCAGATGGAGAGGGGTGGTGTTAGCTGACTGTGTGCGTGCGTGTGTGTGTGTGTTCGTGCACAGGTGCGCTTATGTCTGTGTTTAAGAAGGTAATATACAGTAGCAAGGGATGTACCTCTATTGATGTTGAGGAGGTACGTGGGTTTGCGTGTGTGTGTGTGTGTGTGCGCGCGCACATAAAAGAACAAAACTGAGGATGGTCTGTCCTCCTGACAAGTGACAACCCCCACGCCCCCATGCCAGCTCTGTTCTATGGCTGTTAATCCGCCCCCCCACCCCCCCCCACACACACACACACACACACGTGAATGAGCGAGGGGACAGCCCTCCCTGAACCTTGGCACACAGTGCAGGGAGGGGTAACCAGCTCAGACCGGATTGACAACCTCCCTTCCCTTTTTAATACCTTTCCTTTGCCTGGCCTGGTGCGTGCCCTCTTTCTCTCCTCCTGTGGGTTTTTTCCACAGGGTCTGCTCTATCTAGAAGTCCCCCCCCCCCCCCCCCCTCACACACACACACACACACACCTCCCTCTGGCTCACTACTGACACTGAGTGCACAAGCTCCCATAATGCACTCTGATCCCCTCCCATCCTCTTTCTGTCTCTCACTGTGTATGTCTTTGTCCTTTGTGACCTCTTGTTCTTGCATGCGTGCACTCACACATATGCACATACCTTTACACGTACATTTGAGGTGATTTCTGTGTGTGTGTGTGTGTGTGTGCGTGTGTGTGTGTGTGTGTACATCATGTAGTTTTGAGTGACAATCCTATGAGAGTTAACTTAATAAATACACTCGCTGTTTTCTGTTTTGTCTGTGAACGCAGTGGTTGTGCCAAGAGTTTTGCAGTAGAATCAATGAGCAGCAGTGATGGCATACGGTACGCTGGTGTTACAATATGGCTCCTGTCCAGGTACTTGAGATTTCTGAATAGACTCTTGGGTCCGGCGAAGAGGGAATAGGTGTTTGGAAACAGACTGCTGTTTCCCCCATGAAAGTTTAGAGGCCTTTGCCTACATGCGGTCCCTTATGCAAGTTATTTCTCAAAGGAGAGTGAACATGAAGACTGCTGCTCTTAAAGTGATCACCAGCGCTGTCTCTTTGATATCTAGGTTATAGTTGGCATACAAACACAGCTCCAAACGTATCTGCCCTGATCCTGCCCTGATCCTGCGAGTCAGCGATGTTGTCTTTATTGAATGACTCACGGTAGACTAGTGCTCGAAATTAGTTGACGTGAAATGAGGTGAAGAGCCTACAGCACCGTGTCGTGAGCTGTGCACAGGCCCCTAACAGTTTGCTGATGTTCTCAGGCACCCTTCCTGTGTGTGTGTTTCTGTGTTGTTCACTGAAGGGGCCTCATGTATATTTCTGCCTGCGGTGAATCGATGAATCAATATTCCACGTCATGAACTGTGAACTGATCTGCGCACTTCTCTTCTTAACTGCCTTCCGCTCTCAGACAGGCAGACGGACAGACGGCAGGACGGACAAGCGGGCGGCGGCTGTGCTGGGCGGCTCTGCGGCGGGCTGGTGGAAGATGTCGTCGGGAGCCGGCGGGAGGGGTGGCAGGCGGCTCTGTGGGGCCGCGGGGAGTGGAGGCGGCGGAGGAGGAGGCGGGGGCCGGGGAGGTGCCGGCGAGGCTGAGGAGGGCCCCCTGGGCATCCCCTTCCCCGAGCACAGCGCCGACATCCTGGGCAGCCTGAACAAGCAGCGGCTCAGCGGCCTGCTGTGTGATGTTCTGCTGGTGGTCCACGACCGCGAGTACCCGGCTCACCGCTCGGTCCTGGCCTCCTGCAGCAGCTACTTCCACAAGCTGTTCACGTCGGGGGCCGCCGCCGCCCAGCAGAACATCTACTCCATCGACTTCGTGGCGGCGGAGGCGCTGGGCGCACTGCTGGACTTCGCCTACACCGCCACGCTCACCGTCAGCCACAGCAGCGTGGCGGACGTCCTGGCCGCCGCGCAGCTGCTGGAGATCCCACCCGTGCAGGACGTGTGCACGCACCTGCTGGACACCAAAGTGCTCTCGCCGCCGGTACGAGTAGACACACGTAACACCGAGATGCTTGCTCGGCCCAGCCTGACGACTCAGTGGCACCATAGTGGGAGAGAATACAAGGATCCGTGTAAAGGAAGCTTGGTTGGGGCGAGAAGACAAATAGCTGTTAGGCTGGCTCGTCTAAATAGAAATCCAATTCCCTGGGAAGGAAGCTTCCTATATTCATACCCTGCCCTCCATCAAATACTCAGCATAGTGGAGCTGACATCATAGGCCCGTATTGGTGTTCCTCCCGTACTCGGTGTCAGACACACGCCCACAGCCCCTCGGCACTTACTCACGCCACGCCAATAGGGACAGGAGGCTCTTTCACACAGGCAGCAGCATATCACAGCTACGCTGCAACATTCGCATGATGCAAAGCATGTCAAATAGATTGGTTGTGCGGTAGTGCTGCGCCTTTTAGCAGACATCTCTCATCTTTACAGTAGCAGATGGTAGCCGTAAAAAGGCTCCCCGGTCTAACGTTTGCACATTTATTACAATATATATTCTAGGTACCATACTGCATGTTTAGACTTTCTTTTAGATCTGGTGATTTGAATTGCTTCATATCAGAGCATTGTTTATGTCTGTATATAACGGTACGCACACAACACAACTCTAAGGAGTAAAAAACATTACAAAAGGAAATTTGATGAATTGACTGAATATCACTGTTTCAACATTTATCAGAAAGGTATTATAGAAGATGAAATAACTATATGCAATACTTCTCTTCTGTTTTTAATATTTAAAATATAAAATTATACCTATCCAAAATATGTTAATAAACAGAATTGCATTAATTTTACAGTTTATTATTTACATTTACATTCCAAATTAAATTAAAATAAATAAAAAGTACATTTTACTTGATCTTATTTAGTAGCCTGTTAAATGTGAAAGTGTGTTTTCCATAGCGACAGAATCGGTATAGCCTTGTAAGCTATACAAAGCTGTGTGAGAGTACCACCTTTAACTAATGTCTCTTTCTCTCTCTCTCTTCACCCTCTGCAGACGGGCAGTGAGCGACGAGATGAAGATGAGGGTGAGGAGGAAGGTAAGGCCCGGAGAGGTGGGGAGCAGGGGAATCGGCTGCGGGCCCACGAATACCTGGAGTATTTCCAGAGGGGGGCGCACTGGAGCAGCAGCTGCAGCACGCCGGAGCTCAGGGACCTGCCCGCACAGCTGCACTTTAACCACAGCAACGGGGCGCCTGGGGGTCCTGGCGAGCACTACTCCCCCGTGGCCCTGGCCCAGCGCCAGCAGGAGCCAGAGGACGAGGAGGAGGACGAGGAGGAGGAGGACGAGGAGGATGAGGAGATGGAGGAGATGGAGGGAGCGCGGAGCCTCCTCAGAGACTTGCGTCGGGGAAACAGAGTGCTGAGCTCGAATGCGGCGTACTATCTCACGTCTCACAACGGCCACCTGTATCCCCCCGCCCCCGCCCAGCCCCAGGAGGAGGAGGAGGAGGAGAAGGAGGAGAGGGGCGTGGCGGATCGTGGCTCGGCCAGCGCCCTGCTGCAGCGCATGATGGACTCCATCGAGCGGCAGAAGGAGCGAGCGGCGGCCGGCGAGGAACAGGCGGAGGGGGACGACCCCGACATGGAGTTTTACTTGAATTACTTTAACAGCGCCACACAGCACGAGGACGACGACGACGCCGCCGCCCGGGGACTGTTGCCCCACTGGTCGTCACGGGGCGGGGCGCGCCAGGAGAGGGGGGCCGGCAGTGGCGGCGGTGGGGAGCGGAGCGGAGGTGGTGGAAATGGAGGAGGAGGGGTTGGAGGAGAGAGGAAGATGCGCTCTAAGGCCTTCCAGAAGTGCCCCATATGCTCCAAGGTTATCCAAGGGGCAGGCAAGCTACCGCGCCACATCCGAACACACACAGGAGAGAAACCATACGAATGCGCCATCTGCAAAGTGCGATTCACCAGGTAAGCGTGTGCGTGTGTGTGTGTGTGTGTGGGGGTGACCAACGGTGATTGGAGTCACGGCAGAGCCAACGCCGGTGGCATTAACGCTAACCACGTAAGCTTAGCATTAATGCAGCAGCACAATTTGCAAATAAATCAATAATCGCTTCATCGTTTGATTAATTATCCACCGATAACCAGCGGAGTTGCGTAATATGTGGCTCTTTTTCTCTACTGCTCTCTTAGCTTGCTGCTTATCAATATGGGCAGGGTGGATGGGGAGGCAGGTGGTCATAAAGATCAGTTTTATTGTGACATCCTCCATAACAAAGTCCTGGAATTCTAAATGAGTCTTATCTAGTGGAGGAAGGTTGTAAAATACAAAAAGAGTGGGATTACAGTCCCGGAGTGGTGCCCTATCGGTGCCAATGTAGTCATTTGAACTTGTGATCTCTGTTTTGTGCTGATTATTGAACTGTTCCCTCAATCACTCCCTTACCTCTGCTGCTCATCTGAAATGTGGCCAGGCCAGAGAGAGGGGCTCGGAGTGCACACTCTTTCCCCGTATTTAAGGTTGCTGGCTCTTCCTTGAAGCCAATCACTTAATGAATTAATCAGTAGACATGCGTTGGAAATAGATGCAGTAAGCTTGAAATACCTGGACCTTTGCGTTAGCCAGCCGGCCAGTCAGGGACGACTTTCTAGCTAAATGTGTCCAGCAGTGGGACGGGGGGTATTGTAATCTTAATCCTTTTTGATCAGGGTTAAGAGTGTGCCTTGCACTGTAATAAATCACTCCCGTCTTTTAAATAATTCACCCTGTCAGTGTGCCACTTTGTTCCGAGGCTCTGGCCTGTGCATGTGCCTTCTTTCCTTACGTCCTATGCAGGTTGTCGTTCACCTTCTATTGGATTTACATTCATTTGTTTGGATTTTTTTAATCTTAGTTTGCACAGCACCACAGTATATAGGCTTTTGTCGGAAATTAGTTTGCTTAAATGACCGATCATCATTGGTGGTTGCGTGTGTGTGTGTCTTACCTGTATGTTTAGTATGTTGTGCCCTGGGAGGACTTAAGATCTAGCATAGCGAGATATCAAGTGCTAGAAGAGGGATGAAGGACAGACAAGGGTGGCTTGATAAAGAGTGGGTGGTGAACCGTCTAGAAGTAGATAAATTGCTTTCAGTGAATGGGTTCTAAATCGTATTTCTGCTGTTTGGAATAGTTATCATCTGCAATGGTTAAGCACTTATTTGAGCACACATTCCCCTACATTAGGTGCTGATAGTTATGGGTATTTTAAATTTTAGTTAATAAACATTTTCTGTTTATCGTCTTAATAGTTAACATCAAGCTAAAACAGCTGTGGGGCCAACAGCACAGTGAACGTTGAGCTTTCTTGTCAACTGTGGCTGTGGTGTTATGAGAAATTGCGTAGATAAAGATGTAAAGTTTATGGCTTCTCCTCAGTTGACCCCTGTCATCATTAAACATGCTTGTTGGAAGGGATCCACATAAAGGCGGGAGGAGCACTGTGTTTAATATGAGATTTGAACAAATAACGTGTGTTGTTGTCACATTAGAGTTTTAATTTGACGAGCATTTATCTGTCAGTTTTCCTCTTGTTTTTGACACTTCTTTCAATTGCATACAGCTGTAAATGTCTTCAACCATAAACACGGACAAAACTATGTATCTTATCAAGATTAACTGTAATATACATTTTTACAGTACACTAATGTCAAACACTACTGTAGATCATAATTCGCGGCCCCTAGCGCCCCCTCTTCCCCCCATCCCCTCCATTTTGAGAACTACTGCTCTCTAGCAGCGGCGCTGCAGCGGGTGTGCTTGCATGTTTGAACTTCCTTTGTATGCATGTTGATTCGATCCTGTTTGCTTTGCTCCCCTCCCAGGCAGGACAAGCTCAAGGTTCACATGCGCAAGCATACGGGCGAGAAGCCTTACCTGTGCACGCAGTGCGGGGCCGCCTTCGCCCACAACTACGACCTGAAGAACCACATGCGCGTCCACACGGGCCTGCGGCCCTACCAGTGCTCCAGCTGCTTCAAGACGTTTGTGCGCTCCGACCACCTGCACCGCCACCTCAAGAAGGACGGCTGCAACGGCATCCCCTCCCGGCGGGGCCGCAAGCCCCGGGTGCGGGAGTCCGCCGCAGGGCTAGAGGCCCCGCTGGCTCTGCTGGGGGCAGCCGGGGCGGGGCCCCGCAGCATCAGGGGCCGACGGCGCTCGGAGACAACCTTGGCAGCGGAGCTGGAGGCCGCCGCAGGGCCCCAAGCACACAGTCCTCCGCTGCAGGGGAGGGGGGGAGGGGACGTGGGTCCCTGAGACTTCAGGGACACAGAGGACTCTGCTGGACGCCATAGTCTACCAAACAGAGGAGTACATAACAAAGGCAAACTAAAAAATAAAAAATAAAAACTGTTCCTCTATAAACCAAATCAGGGTGTCACAAAAATCTAATCTCTATGTTTATTTTCTCCCTCTACTTTAGAAGACAGTAGACACAAAAGCACTTGAGTCCGTTTATCTGTTAAAGAGCAAAGAACGCTTCAAATCACACCCATGACGTCAACCTTTCTGGGTCATGTCTTTATTTCTAATCTTAGGGATTTTGTACATTGGCATATGTGCTTAGGCAAAATGTCCAACCGTTCAGAGAAGCTCTGAGCAACTATGCAGTTGATTTAGATTTGTATTGGTTTTGTCCTCACAGCCTTCAAGCTTTAAGCAAGGTGTCTGTCAAGCAGCTTCTGACTGCTGTACGCGGGTAAACCGAGGACAAATCCACCTAGCAGAATCAACCCTTTTTCTATTCTTTTGCAGATCTGAAATGTACAGTTACCATAGAAACAACATTGCCACACTATGCTATATGCAAGACTCACCACGATTTTGATGCAACCATTTTTCCTCTATCTGAATGCTCCAGAAAGAATCTGAAGGGGACTTGATTGAAGTGTTGCTTACTCTATAAAATAATTTTAAGAATTAATGGTTTGTCTTTTTGAGGAAAGGTAACGATGAGTCGAATCCACATGTATGGGGGCTCTTCCATTGCAGGGCTATGGAAGGTGAGGTGAAGAGGGTGTGTTTTTAAAGCACTACCATCGTCAATGTAACTGTTGGCATGACTACATGGCCTCTTATCCAACACATCCCTGCAATTTTAGCATTTGTATTTTTATCTTCGATTTGTCTTAATTTTGTGTCTTTTGTTTGTTCCATTTTGAGTTGACTGCTTTGGGTACTTGACACTTTATTAATGTACACATGTATATATTGCGGGTGGTAATATGATATCAGTCAAAGGATCATTTCTGATGTTTTTCACCTGGACTTTCTACTTTATCCATTCATACTTATGCTCAGGCCAATTTACAAGGATAATTACATCAACGTAGTGCGAGACAGGTGTGTCTATCTCTATCTATTTGCTTAGTTTGATGGTTTAGGTGATGTTGGGATATATTTTAATTCTCCCATGCATTTGTGTTCACATTCCAGAAAGTAGTAATGGCCAGATGAATAGAGATTGTGGTTAGTGCACATTGGTAGATCAGACATACAGACAAAAGGTAGTCCAGGTGGTAAGCGGTCAGAATAATTCTTTAATGCTGAGGTATTCTTATACTTTATTAGATTAGGTTAATTTCTCTTGGGCTTGATGTCATATTTCTCACAGAGTGAAACTCGTGGGTGAATGCAACAAAGTGTATGAATGTTAGCTAGGAAGCGACATCAATTGAGACACCCTAAACGTAACATTTTTTCATGTACAGTTACCCGCCCAAAGGTTGAAGGGGTCGAATGAATGTGCATTAGCAATGTGCAGGTTTTAGTTTGGTTCTTTTCTTTGTTTTCCTAAGGGATCTGTCCATGTGGGACGAGGCACAGGTAGCGTTTTAACCAACGGCCGTTTAAAGGCATGGCAGGGAATCTGAATTGGAGCGGGGAGGAGAGATGAGCACCTTTTCTATGTTTGCACAGCTTTACTTAAGATATCCCAACCGAGCGAGAGCTTGTCGGGTGTAGTAGGGGAGAGACTGTATTGTGCTTATTCCGTTCTTTTTGCCTTAGAGACCACAAGACCACGAGGCAACCTGTATGATGAAGAGAGCAATAAATACCTGTCCGAGTTGTGAGGCCAAATAAGAGCACAGCTGCAGCAAACTGGTGGGGGAGGGGCGATGCTACGGGGGAGGGAGGGAGGGAGGGAGGGAACTCTGGTGTCTGTTGCATTCCAAAACAACCATCTCCCCCTGCACAGCCACGTTTCCAGGCGGGGAGGGGGTCAAATCAGACCTTCTCCTTCCCTTCCTCTCCCGCTGTAGTCGTCTAATGCCCCAAACCAGCCTCGAGGGGATATTATTATATTAAGAGTCCGCGCCTGGTGCTGGCAGGTTAACGAGGGGGGAGGGTAGCCAGGGTTCCTCTGGCCACATCGCCGTGTGAGTCAGCCTCAGCCTGTTCAAACACGCACCCTGAGCTGCCAGCCAATGTACTTTCTAACACGTACTCACAGGGTCCACGCATCTGCTTGGAGGGGGAGGGGGCGTCAGACCTGGCACAGTTGGCTGGGCTGTCACAGATTTCACGCATCCGGGGTTTGTTCGTCTTCATTTATCCAGGTGGCGCTGTCGCATTCCAAATGTGATGCTAGTGTGTGACAGAGTGTGCTGGTGACTCTGAGATGCCTCAACTATCTCAATCAGTCCTTTGCACCTTAAATGGACTCAAGCAGGTTCTGGATGCACTTTGTTTTCTGAGAGGGGCACTTTTGTCAACAAAACGGGTACTTTAAAGCAAACCAGTTGCAAAGTGATTCCATCTCCTGGGTGGAGAAGAGCTTCTTTGTTGGTGCTGTTCAGGTTTTGATGACAAGTTGCCAAAAAAAAAAAAAATATATATATATATATATGTAGCTTAACATCGGCTCAGATCTCTGAAAGAGAAGAATAGTGGGCTCAGAAACCAACATGTTAAGTGTTTTTAATTTGTCTTTTAATATAAAAATCATCCCATGTAACTGATTGCACTTGAAGCTAGTTAGTTTAAGAATAATCTGGTGAGATGTCTGTCTTAATGCAGAGAAGGGTTGGATATGGCCCGGGGAGAGAGGGCACACACGTGCACAGGGGCATGCATGCGTCACTGGTTGGCCGCCAAGATGGTCTCAAGAAAAGAACACACATTTTATGTCTATCTGTTCACTGGCTCCATCCAAAACATATTTTCAGGGACAAGACCACAATGATAACAGCACCACTGAACATACAAATATCAAGGCTATTCTGGAGACACTTGTTTAGATTGTGTCTATCTGCATGTATATTTGCATAATTAACCATTGTTCATCATTACCTAGGTGCTAGTTATTCTAGAAGGGCTTTTCTTTAGGATTTCAAGAGATAGGTCTACTGGACCTTACTTTGGTTGCCCTAAGTCTTAAATGATTGGTTGACCAAAGTTCTTGATGGGAAGACTGGGACTTTGACATGCCCCACACTGGTGTCCTCCTCCATGTAAAACTTTTAAGGAAATGTACACTCAATTGATTTCACCTTCTCTCACTTTGTTTCTCTTTGTGGAATCAGAGGTTTAAATATGTAATAGCTCTCTTTATTCTTTGTGTGTGTGTGTGTGTGTTTTTATTTTAATTCTCCCAAAGAATTGTTGCGCAACAGCTTTTCCCCCACTTTCTTTCTTCTTTCTTTTTAATGAAATGTCTTGGCTGTGCGTGTGTACGTTTATGTGGGCTGGGATCTGGGTTTTGGGTTCCAGGAGGGTAGGGTAACTAAGAGGTGTGGGTTTTTGGGTGGGGTTCTGGATATAAAGCCTGATAGCACTGGAAGTGGTGCTTTAGCTGAGACAGCACGAGTTTGCACTATTGTTAAATGTCCTTGTCCTGCTTATGGAAGAAGGGCAGGAGACCTCACAACGGCCTGCGAGTTTCCATGAGCACTGAGCGTTGTGTTTTATACACAGCAGTCCCATAAAGAGTCCATCCAACCCTTTAACAGAAATGATCATGTATTAGTAGGGTAATACGTAGACTAATACATATTCAGTGTACCACAACTACAACTACCAAAACAGTGATATGGTTTGCATTTGAGTCATTGCACATTTTAAGCTACCAGTCTTTTGCTGGATAAATGGAACGTTATTACATCACATCTGAAGGCTATTAAGAGATGAATATGGATGTAACCAGAACAGTGTGACATCGGCAAATCTGATTAATGCTCGTCTGATTAATAAGCATGAAGACCTCAGCTGCCATACCTTGCAGTACCTTTGGAATGTAGCAAGGCTTCACCAAAACTGTTCCAAACATTGTGATAGTCCTTATCTTACAGCTAAGCTGTATTCATGTGTCAGACCACACACTTAACATTAGTATGAATAGAATACATGGCCAATGGGATCATTTGATTCTGTCTCTGTTAAACATAGTTCCTAGGTTGAGTTGGTAGATAAAGTACGAATAGACATTTTTATTTACTTGCCGCATCTTTTAAAAATATATAATATTCTACTTTTTTAAATTCAGCATACAGCCATGTATATTTGGACCGATATGTGTTGCCTGTGGAACTTTGTGGCCTTGCATGAGAACTGAAGTTGTTTTGGGCCAGAATGTGCCCCAGACTGAGCTGAATAGCACTTAAATTCATATCCCCTCCCCTCCCCCAAACAATAACCTGAAAATCTAATAGCAAAATCATCTAAAAAATCTTAACTAAAAATACATTTTATTCATGCTGAAATGGCCAGTTCATTGTAATTCCTTTTAATACATTTGTAGTGATAAAGACAGCCTCAGCCCCAGACCAAGGTTACCCTGACACTTAATGTTTTGTTTCAATTCTGGAGAAACTATCTCAGAAGGCTATAGACAAAGACGACCAACTATGATAGCAATTATATCTATTAAAGCAGGGCTGGATGCTGATGTTGAAATTGGTGGTGGCAGAAGGGAAATCTTTTTGCTTTGCTCTGTCATTTAGCGACACACCTGAACGGTTGTATTTTCTATCAGGCTCATGACATACACAGCAAGCTGAGAGTGGCATATGCAGTACGGCACCATGCACAGCGTGGTGTTGGCAGAAACACACACACAGCCCTGGATCCTCCAGCGAGGCAGGCTGCTGTCTGTTGGCTACTCTCTGCCCAGTGGGGACAGTTTGCACTTGGAGTCTTTCTCATTCTTTTGGGGGCACAAAGGTTTTCACAAAGGCGCGTGAGGATTGGCTTTAAAGATATAGACCTGAGTTGTTTTCTGGGACAGTGGGGGCTTTTGTGCAGGGATTCACGTAGCTGTGGCTCTGTTTTGGTACTCACTTTGTTATATTTAAATTGATAGAAGTTGCATGATGTCAAACACGATAAAGTCAAATATTTATACGCAGAGGAGGTTGCCATTAATGTCACAAAGTGGTAACAGAGAATGTTGTCTTTTCTGTCTATGTAAATACTTCTCAGGTGGAAAATACACTGCTATGCATTGTGTTTCAGCGTTTGCTTAGTTTATAGTTTAGTCTTATCACCCTCCAACTTTCCTGTCTTCCTTTCTTTATTCAAACCAGTATTTACCATCACAGTTCCCAGAAATATGAAAACAAGAACAATTCCTTTATTTGGAATGACTGACCCACCTATTATTCCATCTAATATTGATCCAGTGTATTGTTTGCTGGAGGAGATGGGAGCGCTGGGGATTCAGTCCTATTAGTCAAGGCTGAAAACTTTGAAAGATGGAGTTTTCGAAGCACAGGAGGGTGTATGTTATCTTTACTCTCTGCCTCTCTCTAGACCGTAGTGTCTACACTATTGCTGCTGGCTGGCCTTTGATCAGAGATCACAGCCTCAGCAGGGGGATCTAAAAAGCAGAGAAAAGAGCAAGGGGGCGGAGTCAGGATGAGACCGAGAGGAAGAGACAATTTCACTTTGCTGTCACCGAAAACTAATTTGGGATACATTCCATTAGTTCTTACAGTTGTTCCCACTGTACTGTGGTAATCTGGGCATATAAAGGAGGACAGTTTGATACAGAGGGACAGAAAACGTCGTCTGTTTGTCGGTCTATCTGTCCTCCTACTCCTGTAAGAAAGACAAACAAGACACATCTAGCAAATGAGACGCCCAGTTTGGCTATTTAACTGCCTCTTTTAGCTTCTGCGATTGTAACAAAGCACTTTGCAAAAGGCCATCTGAAATGTTGTGTGCAGTTGTTTTATGGTTATCACTATTGTTATTGTTTTGTCATTTTTGTTGTTGTTTTGTTTTATAATTACAGAAGATTATTTAAATGAAAAAATATATATGATGAAAATTAAATAAAAACTTGAAAGATTACACACAGTCAAATCTACCACCTAATCTGGACATAAACACGATCTGTTAGTTACATTGTACCTGTTTTATGCAGCTTATTACATACTTACACAATGGAGGATACAGGCCGGGTCTCCTATCCGCTCTCGGCTTACAATCTCAGATATCATTGGAAGAGAGAGGTCATTTGATCTTACTTTGGGAGAGATTCTTTCTTGTACAGAACCTATATCTAAGAGTCGCAAAGCTTTCTGAGAAGGCTAGCTGTGCTGAATGTTAAACATGCAGTGTTGTATCTACTGCAGAATCTGTCTGTCTGCAATAACGCCATGTTCTTTGTTAAAGGTAAATGGCTGGATCTGATATGAAATGGCCAAAGGACCATCATGCAATTGTATTGACCTGGTAATCTGTCCCATAGAATGGAGAGAACAATTAAGATAACCATATACTGTATATCCATAGTTAAATTAATGGTTTAACTTGGGAGATAAATAAATATCTTACTATTTATAATGCATTGATTTGTTACTGTGATTATTACGGTAATCCTTTAAAACATGGTAAAACTTTGTCTAGTGTACTGGGACAGCAGAATATGTCCTGCTTCTCAAGCTTGGACACAACCCCTTTCTCTCCACAAATGTCTTTCCTACATGTAGCAGTCAGTTAGTATGTTGAAAGCTGTGGGAGCTATAGGCGATTTGGGAGGATTTGCACTTTTTGGCGACTAAAATAAATTGTATTGTGTATGAGACCACTAAATCCACACAGTCTAAACTATATTATTCCATTTTGTTTCACTTTTTTTCTTCTATATATATCTATATATATATAGATATATATACATATATATCTATATATATATATATCTATATATATATATATATATATATATATATATCCA
>JAODOY010000019.1:1218235-1229250 GCA_025399855.1 Forbesichthys papilliferus | reverse complement strand
CCCACACACACCCACACCCACCCACACACGTCCCCTCCTCCCACCGCCGCCCCGCCCCCACCCCACTCCCCCGCCTAAGTCAGTCCCCTCCTCTTCTACCCTTCCCCCACATCCACACACTGTTATGATCCCCACTCTGTGATCGTTTTGCTTCCCTCCGCTTCCCTCTCTGCGCTGCTGTGGAGCAGGGACAGTTACCAGGGTGGTTTTAGTTTTATGTTTATCGTCACGTTATTTACAAATAGCGCACCAATGTCTGCAGATATAATGTTACACGATAGTAGGAATCAGGAATGGGGTTTTCAGACATAGCAATAAATGATGTTATTTAATAATTTAAAGAAAAACAAACTCACATGTGCATAGACGCGTGTATTCACTCTGTTCATTTTCTTTAAAATCTGTAGAAATATAACATAATCGTTATACCTCTTTTGGTTCTTAGCCATCATATTAGGCTACAACAGGCAGTGTGGTGCAGGCAAACATACAAATAGTCAGGATTGCCATTCCAAGTGAAGTGTGGCATAATACGTGTATTTAAACATGTCCATACCACTTAACCCAAATCGAAATAATTAAAACAGTATAAACATTTTTGTCCACATATTATAGCCTAAACCCGATTGCTACATTATATCAGCACGACTGGCAAAAGGTAGAAAGCGGTCATACCAACCAAAGTAATAAAATGATGTCAGCGGGTACAACGAAGCCCCCTACAGATAGGCTTTTTGAGCACACAGGGAAAGTAAGCGTCAAAAAGAGGGCGGGGTCATCATTGCTTTGCGGTTTTCTGTTGGCTCTAACTTATGCCAGTCAATTAAACAGGCTTCTCTATTGGCTAAACCCTTTTGCATTTATCGTTCCATCTTGTCAAGCTGCTGTGTAATCGCAGCTAACTTTCTTAAAATAACCTTCCGCACACTAACATAGTGCTCAGTCGCGCATATCGTATATGAGTGCAGTCAGCTACGTTAATATTATCTTAAAGTGAACTACATTCGTTTGACCTACTTACGTTATTAAATTTATATTTTCAATATGCGAAACTAGCTTGTCTCTCAAAGGCGTTTGAAATTGGACACCGCTGCCTTTGAGGCCCTCACTCTGTGCGGAAGGATACGTTGTTGCGTCTGACAATGTGGACGGAGGTGGTGAAGATGTCTACTAGAAGAATGAAATCATCTCAATTGTAACAACAAAAAGGAAGACGCGAGATTAGTAACTATAATAGAATTGTTTGCACAGAGACTTGTTACGTTGTATTAAACACGTGGGCGCTGTATGAAAAACAGGCTTTCAGGGGCAAAAGGAAGACATCTACAGTGATCCAAATGCGTTTCATGCACTGAGGTCGAAATTCTCTTGAAGTTTTATGTTTTTTTTTTCCTTGCGACTCTCCGCTTTTCTTTTCACTGTTGGATATCGGACATTTGAAGAGGAAAGGTAAATTATTGTTTTTATTATAAACTAGAAAGTCGCATGTGTTTGAAATGTTTCGTTGGCATACGCTTTGACGTCTGCATTTTAGAAAAGTTTCGGGAATGTGCAGTTAAAGCGGACTATGTAAGTTTTTGTCTGGTTTGAGGTGGCGAGCCGAGTGTGTGATGGTCACCGCATCGACCACGGAGAGGAGGAAATTACTCCTTTGTTCTACAAAAAGACTCCACTAATGTTTGCCCTCTTCAGTAAGATTCACTTTGATTTTTTTTTACCTATACGTTGCTCGCACATCCTCGGCGATGTGTCAAATATATACAATGTATGCATATTCTTTATGTTAGGTAATGATGTACATTGTACAACTTTAAGTTGTATACTTATTTTGATCTAAATAGCAAACAAACTTTCAACAAAACGATTCTGTACGATTTTAAACATTCCTTCGTGGAAGTGTCTGGTCACAGGCTAGACTTTTGTTTTATTGCACATTTGGCAGGAAATTCCTTATGCCCCCACCCCCACAATCTCCTTTAGCGAACTCTCATAATGCACAACTTGAACCCTAATATATGAAAGGCCCACCGCAATTTTTGTTGCATCGGTTTTAAGCATTGCCTTGGCATTTGGATGTCTGTCTATGCTGATGGATTTTACTGAGTTTTAATTTAATTCTCTAGGAAGATGTAGCCTATTGTTGATTCCACTTTGATGATCTCGGGATAAATTCAGGATAGTTCATAAATCCTCAATGTGTTACCGGCAGTAGACAGCATTAGCTTGTTCTCGGCGTGGCCTAGCCAAAACGAGGCGATCTAGTCATGTTTACAACATAATGTACGCAACATTATGCCTACATATCGTTTACAGCTAGGCTTCACACACACATTTGTGTTATGAATGCATCCGTTTCTTTTTAGCTAAATATGTAGCAACTGTTGATTGTGTCTTCTATTCGACACTCTTGTTACCACTGTAAGCCAAATTAGTCAAAAAATACGTTTACATTTTTGTTAAAAATACAAACGAGCAATTAGGCTACCTAAATGTATCCGTATTCTCTGCACTGAATTCTATATCAATGCATAGTTCAACCTCAACATGTATGTATACACTGTATTAGTTTATTAAGCACGTGTAAATGTGACATTATATTGACCAGTAGGCTGATATTGTCCTAGGTATGAGTGGTCATAAACCGGTATTTAATTGGTATACTTTAAAGAACTAGAGCTAGATGTGGTTTTTGTTCTAAAGCATCTGTTAAGGCCACTTCCCCTAATGGTTTGTTTCATTGGAAGTGCAGCCTCCTTTGTGAAAGATGACCTGCCGTCTATGGCTGTTTGTGATGACAAAGACCCCTAATCTCTTTCGGTATTGATCCAACAGTAGCCGAAGATGCCTTTTCTGACAATAAGATGCAATATTGTTTTCTGTCCATTTAAATATTAGACTGTCCAATATTCGGAGATTGTAATGTAGTGTTGATATATTTTGTTTTCTGGTGGATGCCTCATACAAAGTTTGAAGTAAATTACATATTTTTCTCCCTCCCTGTCTGTTTACACTGTTGTGTTGAGTTTTCACATTTACTTTCCTTGTCTCAAGGTTAGATTCGTTCTGCTAGCCAGCATTTAGTTTATGCTGGGCTGCACACGATTGCTCCCCTGCTGGAGCATTGCAGGGCAATATTTTGCACATGTGGAGGAAACCAGTTTTTTTAATACATTAGTTGTTTTTTCCATATGTTTGTGTAGTTTAGGTTTCTGCCTGGGGAAATTGCATTGATGTTAACACAATAATTTGAGCTCACTGTGTTTACATTGTGTATATTAGTAAAGGTTTTTGTTTTTGTCACTACAACAAATGTACTGAAACTGAATTGCTAAGCACACTGTAAAAGCACACCACCTGTTGGTGTCCAAGTGCCTCAATTCCTCCCTTCCCTCACCACCAATTCTCTTGAGAGGCATGCCGAGCACTGCATCAGAGAGCTCCTTCAGTCTTCTGTTGGAATGCATAACGCTGGATAAATCCAGTGTTCATGCCCGTTGTCATTTGACAAGGTTTCTTCTCCGTTGACATATGGTAATTTTGTAAATGTGTTTGCATACAGTCATTAACTCTGCCTTTCACCCGTTTCCTTGAGCTAACAATGGTCACAATTATGTCTGTTACTGTAAACGTAGTACGCTTTTTTATTTTTTTTGTCACAATAAATGCATGACGTGTGCTTGTGTAATTTGCCTTGATTGTGTATAGAAGACACTTTTTTGTTTTTTACTGAGTTGTGATTTGACTAATGGTAGTTTATGAATCGTTACATTATCTAATAATCTGCACAGCCTGCTTGGAAAGGCAGTGTTTGAGTGACATTTGCATCTGGTAGATGTGGCCAAATATTTTTCCCCTAGTACTGGTTTATCTATTATTGGCTATCTTTTTATTTATTTATTTTTTTTCATGAACGGATAACATTTGTGTGGCCAGTGAATGGTTATTTTTCTTATAAATCTCATTTTAGAAAAAAAATTCCATTCCGTAATTGGTATTTGTCAATATGATAGTTCCATCTGCTTTTAAGAATAGTGCAGACAATAATGAATGTGGTCCTCTTATAGGAAATTAAAACTAGCTTCCACGATCATCTCACAGTTCATCTTTTTAAGTGATGTAACAAATCCATGTTAGCTTGAATGATGCTAGTGTTGTATCCTTCCCAATTTTTTCAAAGCCACATTTAATGTGTGTGTTTTTGCTCTTGCTAGTGCCATTACAAATCAGTATCTGCAAATCTCTTTGTAGGGTTTATTAGAGGCTAAGGGGCATGAACGAGCAGCAGCAGCAAAGAATGGCTGCAGTGGGAACAGACAAGGAACTCAGCGACCTCCTGGATTTCAGTGCGGTAAGAGACTGGGCTAGTGGTCTGTCTGGGTAGACTGGGTGGTAGTGGGATCTGGGTGTTACTGGGAGGAAGAGATCCACAGATGGTGGGATAGAGGTTTGGATTGGGGGCGGGTGAAGGCTGAAGAGGGTAAGATTGGTCATGGGCTTGTTAGGTGAAAAGACTAGTAGTTAGGGGAGGCATGGTTCCTGCAGATTGGCCTATGTCATTGACATTGCAAACATATTTTCTTATTTTCTTTGTACAGTTGTTTTTGCGTCCTTCATTTGAGACATAATAGGAGTGGCTATTAATCTTTATTTCTATCCTACGTATTAGAGTGAAGCATTTCCATCCATGTATTGATAATTGATTATACTTAGACTATAATAATTGATCAATTTAGGAAATTGTTCTGACCATTTTGCTGCTCATGGCTTGAACAGCCTTTACTACAGAGGTATATCAATATTGGCCTTTTTTAAAATAGTAGGCACAATCTTGGTACATCTATGCCTACTGTTTAGTATGCAATTGCATGCTTATATGTAATGTTTTTCTAAGTCATAATAGTGTTTGTGTTATTAATACTTGACTGTTGAATCAAGTTCTAGAAACATGGTGGTGTATGGAATGGCCAGACTAATTTAGATGATTATTGTTTGGAGATGAGTTTTCTTTTACATTAGGTAGTATAGTATTATTATTATTTTATTTATTTCTTCTTTTGTTTTGTGTAGCAAACCTAGATTTTCCATGTACCACTTTTTAATATTTGCAAATAATTTAGTGTGTGTGTGTGTGTGTGTGTGTGTGACAGAGGGTGTGTGTTGATTTATTTTGTTTTTAAATAGTTTTATTGGTAGGGCCATATGCAAATTAATGCTATTATAATAAAACATGTTGTCCCACAAGGTTTCTTTTTACATACAATTGATTAAAACCAAGGTCGTGGATGCATTGCTTGAGTGAGGCACTATGTAAGACTATAGTCATTATGTCAATTACAAGGGAGATTGTTTGTCAATGAAGCTTTGTTACACAATGTTTATTGTATCATTCCCAATAACTTATGTTTGTTGAGGAACTAGTAGGACCTACTGTGCAAATTAACATCTGGAAAAAAATATACATATATTTACATATTTATATTATATAAGTGTTGCACTTGTTCTAAATATGAGAATAGTAGCATCAAAGTTTGTTCTTTTGTCGATGCACTAGCAATTAAAATTATGAACTGTGTGGCTTCTCTATCTGTTGTGGATGGGGGAAAAAGTGTCTTCAAAATTGTTACTGTCCCACTGTGCTGTCAAATGATCTGCATCAAACTCTATCAGAAGCAATTTTTTATTTAGTATTATTATTTTTTTATATAAATCATGCAAAGATGGGCAGATAGTGTTTAGGTATAATTGTCCTGTTTATAAAAATGCTTATTAGGGTGAAGTTTAAGATGAATTACTGAAAGATGCTGAGCAGGCAAACCATGCTGTAGCTGCAGTCTAGATTAGTTGGTGGTTTCATCAGTGTTCGGCCACATTTAATGTACACTTTTGCTATTGAGAGACAAAAACGTTTTTAATAATTTCTATTATGCTTCATTCGTTTTTCAAATGCTTGTCCTTCAGTAGTTGTGGGGTGGAGTGATTGGTTTTTAATAAACGTTTTTTCCCCTCAGTAGAAATTGTATACAGCCGCACAAAATGGCACATGAAGTTTGTTATCCTGTGTTATGACATCTCCTTTATCCTTTCTCTTCTAGATGTTTGCCCCTCCAGTAGCTAATGGAAAGAACAGGCAGACTACTCTTGCAAGCAGTCAGTTTGGTGGATCAGGTAAGGTGTGTGTGTGTGTGTGTAGGTAAAGTCATAATTTATTTTTTTACATTGACTGATTCAAAGCAACATTTTAATGACATGCAGCTGTCATTTAAGTCATACTTGTAGTTCCAGGACATTTATTATCAAATGGGGATCTTATTATTTTCTATGTAAGGGTGTGCTGTATAGATTGTAATTTAATTTGATTGGCATCAGCTGTGCCATTTATATAGAATCTTTTTTAAAGCAATTTCAAAGTGCAAAAAGGCTGTCAATGTCCTCCTTTGGAACACCTGACACCTTCAAGTGAGCTTTTCTGTTTTCCTGAATGTTATTAGTAAGTTGTGTTGCTCCGTACCTCTGTCACCCTGCCAACCTGCCGTGTGAAATGGAGTCACACTCCCCAGCATTCCCCAGAGTGAGAACTCATCCACAGAGGAACAAAGGCAAAAAAAGGGGCTTATGGACTTGAAACAACTCCCCCACCCTGAAGTGTAAAACATTCCTCCCCCAACACAACACACGGCTCTTTCCCCCCCACTGATCTGCAGGAAATGGCTTGAGCCTGAGACAATGCCCCTCACCCCTGGCTCGCAGCCATTTAAACTGGCCCAGCATGCAGTAAGGAGAGAGAGAGAGGGAGAGGGAGAAAGATTCTGTTTGTTTCTATTACAGCAGGCAATTACTTAGCAGTAAGGAGTTAATTCCTGCCCCCCCACCCCCACCCCCGAAGTCCTAAAGTGTGCCCCATGGTTATTGACACCCATTTGAATGCAATACTTCAAGCTGTCACATTTAACCTCTGGAGAAATCCAGGTACCCTGTAATAGCACTTGAGTCAAAGTGCTAGCATACACAAATTCCATGCCAAAAATTTAGTCGTAGATCTGTATCATGTTATGGAACGGACATAGTACCGTGTCTGTCTAGGTAAAGGAAGAGTGACCCATGAAGCCAAGGCGCTAGTGCAAATTATCTTTAGATTTCATGGCTTTTAATAGGCTGTGATTTTGAAATCCTGTGGTAAATGTTCTATCTGTTACCACTTTCACTATTTTCTCTGATGTGATTGGGAAACCAATCCAATGGATGGCATGAAATATTGACCAAGGACCCCCCATCCCCTTCTCCAACAGCCATCTATGAGGTCACCTCAGCGGCTTGTATACTCTGGGGCCCTGCCGCGCGAGAACGGCAGAGAGCGACCCAGTGGCCTGCCAGACCACCTCTATTCATCAACACAAAAGTGCTCAGAGGGGTGCTAATTGCATTAGGCGTCATTCTCCCCGTGGCCAGTGCGTATGTAGTAAGGAGGGGGGAGGGGCGTGGCGGCTATGAGCGGACAGGAGCGGCCAGGCTTGGACAGTCGTCAGGGATGTTTGGGATAGAGGGTGTGTGTGGAGGGAGTTGGCTAAGCCCACAAGGCTAGGCAGGCGTCCCCTCTGTCACCTCTGCAGCTGCTGGCAGCTGCTCGATCGCACACACACACACACACACACACACAGCGGATACGACAGGCCTGCCTTGCACCCGATCACAACAAACAACATTGTACGTTTACGCATGCGGTTTTTCTAACTTCTCTAGTTACACTCGCACGCACACGCACACACACACACAGAGTATTGTGCCTCTAGAATTATGCTATTAGACACAAAATAGATTTTGGCTTGTTTTTTACAGTACATTACATTGTTTTACTGCTGGCAACTTTGTGAAGATTTTGTGGCTCAGTGTATGAATGTTACTCTTGGTTCTGGCTGTGACTTAATATGATTTGTCTTGCCATGTAACTTCCACTAGTTTAATTTACACAAGCCTTATGTTCTAGTTGCATGTGAGAAGTTTGGATATTTGTCCGGGCAATATTTTCTTTCCATGCTTTTAAAAATATTAACAGGTTGCTTTTTTTTCTCTGGAACTAACCAGTAGTACAAAGTGTTAAAATATGTTGAGAATACAGTAAATTTAGAAACCTAATAAATGGTGCTGGCTGCATAGTTGTTCATGCCAGCATATTCTTCCACACCTTTCACCCAATTTACTGAATTTACATGCATTTGTCAGTCACCAGTACAATATAATAAGGGTTGAAATTCATGTTGTGCATTTTCAGTATTTCTTTTAGTTGCAAGCACACACTCTAATCCTTCATCATTTGTATCTTTGTGCACAGTTTGACAGCAACCAGTCAAATGTTTTATTCCAATAGACCAGCCAAACTGTCCGTTTACCTGTCCCGTACCTACCATTATCCTACTATTCTTCGTACCTTTGCGTTCCTCACTTGGCACATTGGCGTGTTTGACTACAGCATGGCTGAGCTCCACTGCCACCTGAGAAACTCTGCACCTTATTTTAATTGCCTCTGAGTGAATTACACCGCTAAGTGTGAAACAGTGTTGTAAGGCTTCTCCTTCACTGACGTACTCGCTCTCTCCCCCCGTTGGCCAAATGGATGCTCTGTCACGTGCTGTACGTTGTATTGGAAACGGCAGTGAGGATTATCCCAATTCAAACTCCTACCATCCCTTGCTAGGTACAGGTGTATTATATGACATGTGAATTTCTAGATTGTCTATTAGAGTTGCGTGCGCGTGTTAGCGAGGACTGTTGAGATTTTTATTTGGATATTAACTGACCTGTGTGCTTTAAACCTACCCCCCCCCCCTGTTTACTGCTGCAAGAGCTTGTGTTTAGATCCAGTAGTATGCTTTTACTTGAATATCTCCACCTGGCCCACTAACTGTCTGCTCTTTTGTGCACGCTGGGAAAAACATTTGGTGTGTAAATGGGCACACAGTGTTGCAGAGTGCAGTCCACTCCACACAACGCTATCCTAGCCTTGGTAAGGCCAGGTTCTGAGGGAGCACCCTATGGCATTGAATGGAGAGGGGTTTCTGGTTTTGATGAGTTCAGAAATCATCTTTTTCCATCGTCGTTTACTCATTTTTCTCAACCGTGCTAGGAAATGCAGTCAAAAATACATCCATGAATTAATGAGTGACTTAATAAAATGTATAAATGATATAACTGTATGTGTAAAATCATAGAGAGACGGATGAATTTGAGACCCATGTATTATTGTTTCCAAACATGCGCAGAGTATGAGCATAGCTCAAATCTATACCTAGCGTGACGGGAGAAACAAAGTCTTCAGGCAATTCAGTGATTTTGCTACCGTGCCTCCCCAAAAAAGCTGTTGCCGTGCACTAAGCATAATGGCGGTGAGCTCCCACCGCCACAATTCGGATGTGATTTTGAATTAGTATGCAGGCTGAAACTAAATCTACACGGTAGGTGGTGGGGGCATCTGGAGCGTCGAGTTTGGCCGTGGTTTAGATGCAATCCCAAACACACAACATTAATTCTAAATGGTAATATTGCCCAGTTGATGTTATCCTATATGTTTAGTCTATTGGAGTTGATTTGGTTGAACTTGTTAGAATCCGAAGTGAATGAATGGTCTTGGTAGAAGTGCTGGCCTTGTATTCTTTATTTAGCATTGTACCTGCCACTGGTCTTGTCGCCGGAGATGGTTGACTGAAGTCTGTGCTTCATCAGCGCCATGGCCTTTCAGCCGGGATGTTCTGACAGTGAGTGAGTGAGGCTGATCTTTTGAGGTCCCCTCTCCTCCCTGGTCCCCTGCTTCTCTATGCCACTGGCATCAGCTTCATAGATCATGGCTGTCGCAGCGTGTGTAGGTGCTTGCACCGCTCTGTTAGTCTCATCACTCATTCTCACGCGTCAGGCAGGCTGCTGATCTCCTCAGACCCCTCTCATGCCCCCCCCCTTCCCCCTTTCCCCGACACACACACCCCCTTCACCCCCCTTTCTTATTTCCTTCTCTCCCGATCTCTCTCTCTCTTGTCCCTGTGCTCTCTCTCTCTTTCCAACCTCTTTCTCTTTCACTCTCTCACACATTTTTTTAATTAGGCAAAAATCAAAGGCAAAATATGAATATTCATAAGGAAAGCACATTAATATGCACAATTATGCAAATCAGTATGCAATTAAGTCGTGTGTCTCCAGAGAGCCTGGATAGCATTAGCGTATAAGACAAGGAGAAGGGGATGATGGGGGTATTTTGGAGTTTTCTGCTCCACCAATCTTTTGGATGTTTTCCCCTCTGCTGCACATTGGCCCTTTGTTTACCAAAAACACATCAGTTCACATTTTAGACCTTAAAGATAATTTTTGTTTTGAACATATTTGTTTTTAAATGTCTTTTGGCAGCTCACTGTTTGAATGAATTGAATTAAAATGTGTTTTTTGATGAGGACAGAGTGTTCTCTACAGAGGAGCTATGATGATTTTAGGAGCTATGATGTGATCCAATGTAATAAGGTGCTGAGCAGCAGTCTCTGTAGAACAGCCTTTTCATTGGATTGAATGCAATGCCACTGTTACCTTTTTGTTAAGTAGTAACGCTGTTTCGATCTTGTCAATGTCCAATGAGACCCGTTAATGGCATAGGCTACTTAAAAGGATGACTTGAGCTTCATGACATTGTGATGGGATACGCCTACATTTTTGTTAGGGTTTTTACCCTAGTGGGTAAAACCAGCGTTGCAAAATACGTCACTCTTTTAGTTTGACATTGTGAAAGCGGGCCCCTTCCATACCTGCATGCTAATTGGTTGGCACTTCTCTCCACTCCTCCCCCTACAGCTCTCCTAGGCTCGTACCATATTCTACCCCTCCCCCACAGGCACACACACTTTAAACCAGGGGTAGGGAACCCTGGTCCTGGAGAGCTGCAGCCCTGCATGTTTTAGATGTCTCCCAGGCTCCAACACACCTGATTCTAATCACACCCACAAACACACCCACACACTTCTAATGTTGTACATTAGAATCAGGTG
>JAODOY010000019.1:1182291-1217345 GCA_025399855.1 Forbesichthys papilliferus | reverse complement strand
TGTGTGTGTGTGTGAGTGTGCGTGTGTGTGTCTGTGTGTGTGTGTATATGTGTATATATATATATATATATATATATATATGTATATGTATATGTATATATATATATATGTGTGTGTATGTATATGTATATATGTGTATATGTATGTATGTATGAGAGAGAGCAAACAGAACTTGGAAATAAATTATGAACAGAAAAGGAACATTATAGCGTATTTTATGACCAACTACTAACTAATGGATAAGCCTACTGCTTGGCCACCGCTAGCAACCTGAATTGAACCTGGAAATAAATGAACAGAAAAAAAAATTTGTTGGCCATTTTTTGTGTGAAATCCAAGTAAACCCCTCTTGCAGTAGTATATACTTAAAGTAGGAAGAGTTACAAAATGCACATTTGACCCATTTTCACTTATCTTCTGCAAGCACAGAAATATATTGTCGGTTTTTAAGCCATGCTTTTTGTTGGCGACTTGGCTTGTTAATAACATAGTAGAAAACAATGGTAACCTACCATAATGTACCTAGCCTAGCTAGCGCATACCGGTATATTGAAGTGGTTTGTGTCCAACCTTTATTTATTTATTTTTTTTAACACATAAAAATGCATCCAAGCCGATGATGTAACATTTAATAAGTTGCGGTTAATAGACACGTTTGTTTCTAAAAATAGCATAAAATACTGATCTGTTGTTAATATGCAGTGTGGTCAATAGTCGAGAAATTACGGTGTATGTATGTGTGTATATATACATATATGTACATGTGTGTGTGTGGAACTTTTCTATTTGTGCGTGTTTATACTATTCCATTTTAAACAATGTGCAGTGGTGTCTTATTTTTTCCACAGCTGTACATATTTGCACAAACAACTAGCCGTTTGCAGTGAATGTTACAATGGCCAAGTGATAACAACAGTCTAAGAACCCATAATAATATATTGCTACCAACAAATACCAACAACAGTGCAATAGTAAAACAAAGTGTTAGAGGGCACTACTTATATACTCAAGATAAGCGCGTCATCGGTTTAAGACAGACCTTCAAGGCAGTTTCCACACGTACTGGTTTAACCATGCCATGTCAAGCAAAGCAAGAACATGTAATGGAAAGGGCCCAAATCGTGTAAACGTTGTGGCTTAGTGTGAAAATATTTATTTACAATGAATGTAATTACAACTTGTGAAATGCTTTTTAAAAGATTTGAGGATTGTGTATTTTGTTTTTTAAAATTGTTTTTAATAACATTTTCTATTAAATATTTCTTTATATCAAGAAAAAAATAGTAGTTTACTTTATTTTTTCTGCCCTAACAACACAGAAATGCACTAGTCTAGTAAAGTTTATAAGTAGTCTTGGTTAGTGTTCGGGGCATATAAAAAATATATTATTTTCAGCAAATCTGTTATGCCGAGTTCACATTACATGACTGTCTGGCTTGTAATTGGGTATCTTGAAGTCGTTGTGGGATCACACTACATGAGTGAACGGCGACAGGGGGTCACACATTACAAGATGTTTCACGCGTCGAAGTCAAACTGAAGCTCGCGAGATCAGGATGGTCTCACGAGGCATATCTCACAGGATGTAGGTCCCTCTGTAGCAGTAGTAGTAGAAATCTTTAATTTAATAGCAGTAGAATTTGTGCTTAGTAACATATGGCTGGTACATTTCTCATCATGACTTATTTAATTCCTAAAATGTACATAACTACTGTAATCAGAATTATTGTTGAACATCTTTCAAAAGTGTAAAGTTCAGTGGACGGGAAGGTTTCGAGCAGTTCAAGATAACAATGGTTACTGTAGTTAACACTATGCAAGCGTAATGATTTTCATTGGAGTTAGGGCTTTTGTCTGCAATGTTAAAATTAAAATGTTGTCGACGTGTTGGTGGGAATCATTTTCTATCATAAAAACGTAGTCGTTTTTGGATAGTGTTGAATCAGGAAAGCAGGCTTTAATAATACAATTGTGCACAGCAAGGGAGAAACGTGAAGCTCCACCAAAATATTTCGGAGGTAACAAAGGCAAGTTTGGAGCTTTATAGTAAGTTAAAGGATGGCACAGAACAAAGGAGAACAGTCATTGCCACCCCCAATAGTTAATGTAAATTTAATTGTGTCCAGTGCAGGTGCAGCCTTTAATACAGCGGAAATGGTAAATTAAGTATGAAATTTCTGCCAAAGGCAATAACCATAATTATTAGTTGAACAATCAAATCACATTCCTTCAGAGTGGAAAACCTAAAGACATGTAGTGTGAATGTAAACTCTCCATTATGTACAATTTACATGTAAAATGCCTGTAAACATTTCCAATTACAAAGCATTCTGGCATATGGTTTAACAGAAATAGTTGACAAGCCCACAACATGGTAAAATCCAATAGTAGAATGTAATATGTTGTTTTACTGTCAAAAAGCAGTCTATTTTTACTGTGCATTTTGATCAGTGAGGTTTTTAATTTAGCTTTAATTGTGTTCATTTTTACCATAATAAAAATGACCATCTAACCATAACGGAAACTCTCTACTGTACTAAAATACATCACCTAAATAAAGCATATCCATATCATGTTAATAGAAAGAGGAGGAGCATCTATGTTCATGATGACTGTTTTGAAAACATACCTTTGGGATTACTATATACCCCGGTATACCGTGATAGCATAGCACCCGTGTATCTTCTTGCAGTTGCCCTCATGGTCTCCAAGCTGTTGACTTGTATGTTGGATCATAATTTATAAATCCTAACAATTGGGTGAAAAAAAAACATGTTCTGTAACTCAATACATTCATTGCTCACACACAAATCTTGTTACACAAGTCACGTGAGCTGTCTTTCACCCGGTGCAGTTGTTGTGAATGTGCTTTAGGGGGCTTGTTGACTGCATGATATAGATGGATAGTACGTACAGTACACATGCTGTCTGAAAGAGCCCCCTCCCCTTTTTATGTTTGATTTTTTGATTTTTTAAAATAATAATATTTTGACTCAGTTTCATCCACACCCTGCAGTGTGAAAGATGTCCATGTGCTTCTAGTGCAGTTAGTGTTTGTGTAAGGACCCCTCCTTCTTCCTCTAGCCAGCCTACACTTCGCCACATGATGGCCTGGGTGGGCCTTCCCCCGTGAGTGACCCAGTTGTGAGGCACGGCCCTTGCGAGGCCTCTTAACCTAGTGTCTGAGCCCAGATGAATGACTGCTGGTGATGATCCTGTGGTCTTCTCTGTTCTCATTACCCCTCCGAATCTCCGAACTTCGATAATATATGCCGTCTAACTGCATTGCCACACAAATGACATCCTCACTATGCTGCCAGCAGCGATGCAGTCCTGTTGGTGGAATAAAAAGTAATGATTTTTCTTTTAATCGTCCTATCCCACACAAAGCTCTTGTCATAACAGTGCTTTACTGTACACGGCCATCACCTGAATTACATTAAACCTCCTATTGAAGGATTTCTACCAATGGAAAATCCACCCCCCTCCCTGCCCAATTACACAGGCGCACAAGTCATTGTGTTGTTCTGTTGCTCTCATGTAAAGCAGCAGGATTCCTTCAGCATTGAAAGCACAACCCAAAGCCCATTGTTAAATTAAGTCATCTCCCGTCATGTTTTCCCATGAATTAACCGTGATCATTTCTTAAATCCCCTGTTTCCCTTACACTCCCGTGGCCATATCAAGCTTTGTTTAAGTCATTTAGATTGCCTTCCCCTGCACCCTCCACACCCTCATCTTTCAAATAATTTCATAAATCACCAGGGCCGTTGTCCGCCTTGCCCCTTGTTCTAACCCGTCTCCCCACTCCAAACTCTCTCCTCCTGTTCTCTCTCCTCTTTCCCTTGCCCGTGTTTGCTCTCTTGCTCTTATTCTCTCTCTCATTTTCTCTCTCTCCCTCTCTCGTGTGCTGACTGGATCCCAGCCCCCCATCTCTCTTCGTCTCCTCTCTCCGTCTCCTCAGCCCAGCTGCCTGTGGAGTTGGACGTGGTCCAGGAACAGGCAGATGGCTCTGTAATTAGAAGTGCATCTCTCCATTCCCTTTCCACTTCTCCCTGTTAAATCAAATTACAGAAAAAAAAATCCCTTTTCTGGATTAGCATTCTTCACAGCATATCCGCCATTCTCCCATCTTCCCCTCATATTTCCTCTTTCGCTCTGTCTTTCTCTGCCCCTCTGGTAGTATGGGAGAGGCAGACGCTTGGTGGTGTCAGGAAACGGATGTTGTCCGTCTTTATTCTCTGGCCGTGGAGCGTGCGGGAATGGGGAATGTTACCCCATACACTCTGTCCATTTTTGTCTGGAATTCCTGCAAAGGATTAAGCACCTGATGTAAAATGTCCAGTTTCATAACAACTAACCTTTTCGTCTTTTTATTTTTTTATTTATTTTTTTGTCGACTGCAATGAATCCTCCACTTCTGATGTTTATAACCAATAACGTGTGATTGGGTTAGATTAAGGGTATTGGCATTTGTGTGCACAAATGTGTGCTCTCACTAAATCCTTGGGGGGGTGTGTGAGCTGACACAGTGCCTTTAGGGAGGGGCTGCAGGCGAGAAAGCAATGTCACTGGACTCCTGGGAGCCACGGGAAGTGCTCACTGTGCACTGGGATTCAAGCCGTCGCTGTGCCCAGCATGGCCGCTGTGCTCTTGCACAGTTGGGGAGCCGACCTGCCTTGCCTGCAGACTCCCTCCTGCCATCTTGTGGCTGCTTAAAGCTACTATCTTGGATAGAATGAACTGGACAATGATCTTCACTAACAATGCACCATAGTTTTCCTTTTTTTTTTTTATTTCAACGGTTATCTTGACGCTTTTTAAACGCACAGCATTATCTGTTGTGCACATGGTAATAGCTGTCTGAATGTTGTGTAGGTGTACGCCTCGACATCTGGGGATGAGTACACCAGAGACAATGGAGGGTACCCTGGTGCAAAGCCAGCAGCAGTCTACCCTGGCTCCTTCTACATGCAAGGTAGACTTGTGTTCATTTAGAGTGGTACATCAGAACAGTCTTCAGACATGACCGTTTCTATTGGTGTGTATGGTTACCCTTTTGAGATTTGATTGGATGTACGTGTCTCCCCTTCCCACTACCGTTTCCAGAAGACCCATGGTCTTCTTCTGGCTACTCTGCAATGCTGGGCAATACCTCTCACATTGGACAGCCTGGCTCCTTCTCCAGTATTAACCCCCAAGACAGAATGGTTAGTATCGCTCTCTGTCCCGCTGCTAGTTAATGAGCCGCCTTTGTGTAAGAACATGCCAGAGATCACGGATCTTTATTAAACTAGTTGACAAATTCTTTGCATTGGGTGGGTAGATGTTAAACTGAGGCATATCTTCATACATGACTTTAATGTTGTGCCTAATTGCTTGTATCCCCCCTCTAGAAACGTCATCCCCTGCCTCTGTCCCCACAGAACTATCCCCTACATGGCAGTGAGGTCAATGGCTTCCACTCGGTCCCCACCACTTACAATCACACATCCACTATCAATGGGGATGGCATTATGGGTAAGGTCTCTGTGTATTTTTATGGGCAATACATAAACAATTCACTGATACAGACTTTGTAAAAATATTTAAAAGCAGAATGTGTGTGTGTGTGGGGGGTGTATGTTAATATATTTCCACAACATATCTCTCTAGCCTTTTATTTAATTTGAACACTATATCGTTGAACGTAAATAGTTACACTAAACAGTGTTTGTGAGCTGTGCCACCCATTGTTGTATGCCCTTATAGCCAACAGAGGCACTACAGCTGGAAGTTCTGGAGATGAGATTGGAAAGGCTCTGGCATCTGTGAGTACTTATTTTCTACTGGAATATTATTATTTAGTATTTAGGTTCTCTGGTGGATACAGTACAGTGTGTGCAGTTTGATCTTTATATTGGCTATTCTTTTGGAGGCGTTTTTTTAAATGTGTTGTTTATTATCTGTGTTTCTTAGATCTACCCCTCGGACCACAACAGTAACAACTTCTCCTCAGCTCCCTCTACACCAGGGTCTCCTCAAGGCATCACTGGTACATTAATAATGCCCATTTCATGCCATGATTAGTATACAGTTATGTGTTAACATGTGTCTTTGTTTATGCGATGGTATTTATACATTCAGTTTTTAGCTTTGCTTATGTTGGGAGGCGTTTTGGAATTAAGCAAATATTTAGCTCCCCCTGCTGTTGAGCATTTGAATTATCAGTGCATAAATTCTAAATCTCTTCTATCCACAGGAGCTCAGTCTCAGTGGCAAAGACCAACCACACCCAACTATGAAGGGCAACCGCATACACTGGTACATTCAGATATCCCTCAACACTTTTACACACTGTACTTCTGCATAAGATGTCCAATATATTTTAAACAATGTGTAGTTATTTCTATTTCTGTGTAGCTTCTGGTGTCAGAGCTATGTAGCCTTGACTTACTCCCTTTTTTATATATAGGGGTTTGCTGCTCGGTATGTTAATTTCGTTGTTGTATTGTAATGTAGCAGAACAAAATGGAGGACCGCTTGGAAGAGGCCATCCATGTATTGCGCAGCCACGCCGTGGGCCAGGCTCCAGGCTTGGGGGTGCCCCACGCGGACATGCACGGCTTGCTGAGCGCCGTTTCCTCAGTACACAACGGAAGCCTGAGTGGCCTCTCCCCAGCCTTCTCCAATGCAGGCCTGGCCCTGAGCAGCAGGCACCCCACTATGGTTAGTCATAACACGCATGTGACACTCACCGCCGCAGGTCACCCCGATGAGCGGGTGCACACTGCAGCGCCAGGAGCCGAATCTGGCGCTCGCTGCATTCAGACACCGTTAACTTGGCGTGTTGTTCTTCGACCGTCCTCAGGGAGGGAGCCACCACGAGGAGCCTGCGGGTCTTCCTCCAAGCAGCACTCTGCTGCACGGTAACCATGCCTCCGGACCCCCGCAGTCAGCTGGCCAACCAGAGGGCTTCACCAGTGAGTCAAACTGCTCACCATTTGTCTCTTGCATATCAATGGTCTGTGCTACATCTTATTCACGTTGTATGCCGAAACCTCAAGCTCAACCAAAAGGGTTGTCACACCCAACATAAGGGTGAAGGGCCGGGTCATGATGTAAAGCATCACATAGAGGACACATTTTGTTTTCCATCTTAACCCATATTCCTTGGCTGGTTAGTTGTAACCCAGTTTATGTGAAGCTCTGTATTATTTTCCATTACTCCTCCACATACGCTGCCTTGCAAGGAAGACTTTATTGGCTGAGAAATGAGACTCTCGGTTTGCTCCTAGGTCTTCCTGGCAATGCAGGCCGCTCCACACATTCGTCCAGCAGCTCGGATGTCAAGCGGGAAGACAAGGAGGATGACGAGAACTCATCTGTTGCTGACAAGTCTGACGACGAGAAGAAGGAGTCAAAGCTGGCGCGCACTCGAGCGAGGTAGCATGCTCCTTTTTCATTCCGACATTATGTGTTGTTATACTTTACATTGCATTTAAGTGCAGGTTGTGCTCATCTTGCAACGTTGGAAATATTTACAGTATTTTGTCAAACTTTTCTTTCTACCTTAGGAGCACATGCTGGAAAGCCATTTGGTGTTGGATGCCAAATGGTTGCTAGGCTGCCTTCATGAGGCCAATTAATGTGTAGTTCTGTATTCATCTGTTTTTGCTATGTACCCCCCTGTTGGCCCAGGTTCTATTAGGTATTTAACTGTGTCAACATCCCCCTTTCCTCATGTCACGTTGTTTTCAGAAAGGAGGCGTTGGCCCTCCAGATCCTCTCTGGCCTTTCAGACCAGAATGATGATGAGTAAGTTTCTCTAGTAGAGAATACATTTCGTGTGCTTTATGGGCGCTCGTCAGAAATAACTCATGGCACGGGTGTGTGGAGCTTTGTAGCCTTTTAGTTGTGAGCCAGTGTTATACCACAATTACTAAACGTTTAGCAGACTGATCATTAAACGTTTGCCTTTTTGCATAGTTTGGGGTATTTTATTAGATGGAGCTCAGCAGTGAGCAGTTGAAACAGGCAGGCTTAGCATAAAAGAGACATTTTTCCAATGTGGGCTTTATATCTTTACGTATCTTTCTGACCTGTCTGAGATGGGAGAAGTGCTTAAGATATCTTATTGTTGTTGACCTTGCATCATAACATGCTCTCTGGCTCCGCTTGTGCTAGTGCAACAACTTTCTATACCAGTGGTGTTCATGTTATAATAGGGGTCCGTTCAAAAGATTGCTCCTCCAATTAAAATCAATCTTAATTTGAATTATCCAATATCGATTCATAAAATACAAAGATCAATCTTTTAAGGCCAGATGCAACATTTGTGTGCTTTACCCTGTAAGACCTTAGGACCAGTGCAACGTATGTCTGCTTCTTATTTAAAACAGAGTTGAACATGAGCTGAACATGAGCATGTTGGATTATGTCTGTTTTCAAAATCAAGACACGTGGACACTGAAATGGTGAGGAAGGCATAATGCATTACGCATTTTTAGCGTCTGCGTGGACTGCATAAACTTTTTCTCAAGCTAAGTAATGGCTGGCGATCTGCGCGAGGAAAATATGCAGACTGCCGCGTAGGATACAGTTTTTCTTTGAAGATGAAAACAACTATTCAGACCAGATTATGAAAATGTGCGTATTAATCTACCTACAACAGAAATATGGTGCACTATAGCGCTGAACGATTTTGGGAAAATATCTAATTGCGATTATTGTGACAAATATTGCGATTGCGAATTTTTGCCAAATTACTTTTTTCAAATTGAGCTTTAGTTCAATATTCAATGCGTAATAGACTTCAAATATGATTGTAGAGCATTACTACATGAGCTAATGAGACCAAAATTGAATTGCTCAATATCCTAATGCAAAAATAAGAACTATAGCTATTATCACGAATGGATGTTACCGTGTGAGGTAAAAAATATATTTTTTTTTTGTTCAAAGATAAGCTTAATAATAATTCTGTAAACAATCACTGACATTGAAATGATGTTGATGAATGATGCCATCATGTTACGGCCCCCTCACTGACAATGGGGTGCAACCCTGCCATTGACTATAATTCAAGTGTCTGACTCTGATTCAGCGCCCATCAAGGTGCAGTCGAAATTTAGCCAGTTATGCTCAATCATACATCCTGCATTCGTGTAAGTTTACACGAATGCAGGATGTATGCGTCGCACTGACTTTACGTTCACAAGTTAAATCTCAATCAATGACTGATATATGGCAATGGCATCATATTATTGTTGAAACTAGAATGGGGGTAAAATTGTCGTGCACACGACCGCGCACACACAATCACACACGTATGCCCGCGCACACACGCACACACACACACACACACACACACACTCACGCATGCAGAGGAGAAGGAACGTCAATGCAAAAAACGTAATTACGATCCGAATTATTCAATTTTCAAGTACGTTGTTATATTCACAAATTGCTATTGGAATAACATTGTTCATCTCACTGAAAAGAGTAAGTTACATGTGTTTTATAGGAGTCTTAATTAATAAACCCGGCGCTGGCTGCCTTCTTCCTTGTAGATCGTAGACCTATCTCCGGGGCCCTCCCAACGACAACCCCTGCCCACTGGAAAGGTTTCGTAAAGTTTATGACAACGTTTATTAAAATCTGAACAAGTTACAATCGGAACCTGCCGGCTTTAAAACACAGAACGGTAATCTGAATCGAGACCAGGAACATGCTATTACACCGCACAAGCATAAGTCTAAACCTTACATTATGCCGACCTGATCAGTGACTCGGGCGTTTATTTTAATCTCCTGCTTATAAAGCAAACTCTCGTTATCTTCCGTTTTAAACATAATTTCTCAACAATTGTTTCTCCACTCCACTGAACTGACAATCAGCAGAGGAAAATGTAAGCAACGCCACGAATGCTTTTCTTTTTCTTGTAAATGTTTTTGTTTTGACCTTTATTTTACAAGGCAAGTTGACTGAGAACAAACTCATTTGTAGCAAAGGCCTTGTGGTTGTAGGCTATACGCAGTCATGACTGCAGGAAGAGGACAGCACTTTAAGGCTTTACACAAGGAGGATGGCATGAAGCCTGACACTACAGTTTAAACCCATGTGCGCGCATAACTTCTAAATCATCTAAATCGCAGCCTTTGCGATTAGAAAATCTTGTTTTATAACATTGCGGTTATATCGCAAATGCAAATAATCGTTCAGCCCTAGTGCACTAGTAAATAACTTGCAAAATAACATATTTATTTTCTTGCAACTCCATCGTCAGAATGCCTCAAAGCTGCTGGTTAGCATAGCGTGCAAAAATAATCTGACATGGTGAAAGATTTCTAATGTTTTTAGCTCAGCTGGGTCACATAATTAGCACATTGCTCGAGCCGGATGTGTTCCCTCCGGTTGGTGTAGTTTGCGCTCGGTTTCTGACTACCTGCATTTACCATCAATTTTGTCTAAATGCTTAGATGTAAAACTACATATTTGGTTCCATACCTTGTTAGAATTGCATCCCGTCACACAGCAGCATTTAATTTACCATATGTTTCAGATGATTGTTAGACAAAAGTGTTGAGCAGTGTTGTGCCACATTGTGTATGTCTGCTGAAATCCAATTAAGATTTTATTTTATGGCCCTGTATTCCTGCTCAAAATATTTAAACTGGAATACAAGGTCATTATTAATTATAATAGGCCACAAAGCAGGTAAGATACTGTAAAGTCATAGGATAATAGCAAAATAGATACTTTATTTATTTTATATGGGGCTTATGGCACGCCTATTGCACAAATGTATGCTGCAAGCATTATGTTCATGGCGCAAAATTGGTATTGTACCTGAAGTGTGTGTACGTACTTTTTTTTGAATGATAGTCCCAAGTGGCCCCTTTAAAGCTTTTTTTTTATTTTTATTATAGATAGATAGATAGTTTTATTAATTATCTTTCTTTCTTTACATGTTTGGTAAAGCTTTTTCTGAGCAATCTCCCTGCATTTGGCTTCATCCACTTATATCTTTGTTCTCCAGTCCCGAGGAGGATGACGAGGATCTTCCACCAGAGGTTAAAATGGAGCGGGAGAAGGAACGGCGGGTCGCTAACAACGCACGCGAGCGCCTGCGAGTGCGAGACATCAACGAGGCGTTCAAGGAGCTGGGCAGGATGTGCCAGCTGCACCTCAGCAACGACAAACCTCAGACCAAACTGCTCATCCTGCACCAAGCGGTCAATGTCATCCTAAACCTAGAGCAACAAGTCAGAGGTCAGTCACCAAGCAGCCAAATCGGGCATGGTTTTTGTTTGTATTCTAAAGCCTCCAGCATTGCCCCCAAACATCATGTAATCCATCATACGAGAGGAACTACTTTTCTCAGCCATGATACTCAACACAATTGGACTTAATGTGTAGTATATGCATTCATTCAGTGCCCGACTACCATTGCGGTCTGTTACTAGGGTCCTGGGCAAACTCCAGCCTGCTCGGCATTACCAAAATATTCTACACTACCGCGTTACTACAAGTGACTTCATTTATAACAAAAATGTGTTTCGCGTGTTAGAACGGAACCTGAACCCCAAAGCAGCATGTCTGAAACGTCGCGAGGAGGAGAAGGTGTCTGGGGTGGTGGGAGAAGCACCCATGCAACTCTCAGGAGGTCACCCTAGTCTCGGGGGAGATGGCCACAACCCAGTCAGCCACATGTAACACCAGGTAAGCTCAACAGCTAAGCCACTCATAATAATGGTCGGGGTGCTACCTACCTTAAATCTTTTGTACATCCATGCAGGTGTGTTGAGTTATTTTTACCAGAGGACTTTTTGGGTGTACAGACCCCCTTGATTGATCTCCTCATCTTCCTTTGTTTCAGTAGTGTTTTTTTGTTGTTTTTGCATCTGGGCGTTATGGGCGAGATAACTAACTCTATGGTTCTATACTGCATGGTCCTCTGAATATATGCAATTTGCGTACCTCAGCTGTTTTCCATTTCCTTCCATTTCAATTTGTAATGTAATCTGGAAAGATCACGGTTTCAGTTTCCAGAAAAATGATCTCTGAACACCTGTGTGGGTGTTACAATTTCATATATTTAGGTGTTATTGTTACATAGGTTGTTTTATTTATTTGTATGTTTGTTTATTTATTCTTAACTATTTAATTTATTTTCCAGATCTGGTGGAATTTCCTTGGCTCTCAGAGGATGTGGCCTTAACAGATTCTTCCACCGATTATTTCAGTGTATGTGTGTTTGTTTGTGTGTGTGTGTGTGTGTGTGTGGATATGGGCATAACTGTTGTATTGTCCTTTTTTCAGTCTCAAGAGGCACATTCACACACTCGAACACACATGCATACTGCCAAAATTGACAGCCTATTTACCGCACTCCGACCACGAGTACCAGCTCAAATGTGAAGAACTTATAGTTTTGTTTTGTCTTTATACATTTAAGATTTTATTTTATTATTTCTTATTTTGTTGGCTTCCATTACATGGTGGAACACCGGATTACATTTGTCCTGCCACAAATTGGGACTTCACACACTGCCGAGAGGTGCTCTGGTGAAAGAAGACGCCTGACAAACGACATTTAATCAAGGATTTGTGCCTAATTGTTACATGTTTTGTATGAGACATTTAAGCAAAATGCTTTACATGTGAGAAACATTTATTGTAAGCAATTGCTTATGTATATGAGCAATTATTTTTAATGTGGTATGTCATTCCCAGTGTGATGGTACAGTCTTACATATGTTATGTAACCAAGCCCAGGGGTCATGTTAAATTGTCAGACATTGTGACTTTTCTTGTTGAGTTGGGACACACAAGTTACAAAGAAAAGGTTTAAAAGCGTGACAGTTGAAATGAACCCCCTGACGAATGACAGGAACTCTGATCTCTAAAAAGTGTCTGACTGTTCTCTTGCAAGTCATCCAGAGAGTTGGAATGAGAGACTACTCTCTTAAATTAGGATTACTTCAAAATTGTAGGAATAGTCGGCAACAAAACAAATACGTTTTTTTTTTTTTGGAACGTACATTCTACTTTATTCTTCAGTGCCCTAGTTTCTGCCCTTTAACTGACATTCAAATGGTCTAGATTCTGTTAATTAAAAAATCTTTTCAGCCCATTTGTGTAATGGCAGACAATAATAGAGGCTTTATTTTCTTAAAATGAGCATTCCCACTCAGCCCCTTCCCTTCTACCTGTTTTGCATATGTTATTTGAATGAGATGAGTGTTGTGTGTAAATTCCTTTCATCTATACATTACTCTGATATTCATGTTGGGCAAAATTAAATATATATATAAGAATATATATTTTTTTGTTAGTCTATACATTTTAGATTTCTAAAAATAAAAAAAAAATAAAACAAATGGCAATATTAGTTTAAAGGGTAACGTAGATGAGGGGATATTTGACATTTAAATGAAATTGTTAAAAAAAATGAATGAAATGTTAAACTGTCTGCTTTGCTCAGTCTTTACGGCAGAGGAAAAAGTATAAACGTAGACTAATGTGTAATATGTGGTAAGCCTCGGGTGTGTATCCTTTTTCCATAAGTGTGTTATCTGGCAGATGGCACAATGGCCTATAAGTCTTGAGTTTGGTTTGATTGAATTAATACGGTGTATCATTTACCCAGATGAATTCTTTTTCTCCATTTGGGGTTTGTAGATTGAGTGTGCCACTGTTCTATTGAAGTGTTCTTACTCTAGTGACGAGGCACCATGAGGCTAAATTAATTATGCAACTGGTTCTTTGAATGTAGCTACCATTCAAATGTGGATCACCTTTATGGTCTCATTCATATTCATGAGTTTTGTCTAGTATCGTCATTTATGTTTTCCCCCCCATCCCCCCCACTATGCCTGCACCCTACCATGTTGTGTGCAGCTAAATACAGTATTTCGCACATTTATTTTGGAGGCCGAGGTGTAAGAAAGAAGATTATATGGAGATCAAAACAGTGTTATTGATTGTGATGTTGTTCCCATACAGTCTCATGTGGGGAATGATCTTTACCAACATGTAATCACTTACATGGGACTTGGAACAGTTTGTGTGTCCTGGTATCATAGTATTGTTAAAAAAGATCTAAGTTTAATTTCTAGAAAACGAACTATACAAATCAATAGTGTGGCCTTTTCATTCTCAAGACTTAAGATGTCATGACGGGAGAGTGATACCTTATCAGTGCCTGAACTTGTATTTTTCATTTGACAGTTTTATTTTACCATTATCATTTCATTTGTTGTGGCGATTAATTCACCCCCCTCCCTACCCCCTCAAAAAAAGTGAACACTTTTTCGATTTTCAGGAAGAAGTTTAAATATAAAGAGAATTGTTTTCAATGTATCTAGTTAAATAAATAAATGATATGTAGATCTTGTTTAGTTTTTATTCCTCTTTTGAATTATTCAACTGGATTATGACCTTATTGTCCAAACTGCTGTTTTAGTTAAGGTTATGTGTTCAGGTCATAAGCTTTTTTTCTATATGCCCAATATTGCCAACACTGCTGGGTTCAAAGGAAAATGCTTGTCTGAGTGACGTTGGATGCTCTACAACATGTGGCTTCAGTTTTGGTGTAGAACGCCGTTTTTATTTTTTAGCCATAGTAACTGAAGCATTATCATACAAAACTAGCAGCTTTTTTATTTTCTAAATAAGAGCACAAGTGCTCCACTGCAGTAACTTGCAGCATATTTAGTGCTTATACTGACATTTCCATTGACCTTATCTGCTCTTTCATGAATGCCAGCACTTTGGCGTCAACATTAACTTTTTGTAAGAAGTTTGTATATGTCTTACAAAGAGTCGTTTGAAATGTTTTTTATTATTGTTGCGAGATGTTATGTGTACTACATATTGCAGATTTGTTCTTGAGGAAAAACTGACTTGTCACTTAAAATTCTGTGAACATCATATAATGACAAATACATGTAGCTTACAGCTGTATTCTCGGTCTCATTTCAAACAAGTCTTGCTTCATGTGCCTGTGAAGAAACATTTTTGCAATAGCATAACAGCACATCTATATGATATTATAGAAGTGTTCAGTAAATGGAGTACTAATAAAGCGGTAATAAATGCCTGCTTTCATGCATGACAATTAGGTGAGATATTTAAACTAAAGATATGAAAGTTGGTTTTAAAAAGTTAACTACAGAGCCTGACAAATTACAAATGGAGCAAAGACACTATTGACTGCAACCGCTGTCCTTAGAGTTCCTCCAATCCCAGCCTCCTGTTAATTTCTTTATATGTATATATATATATATATATATATACACACACACACGTGTATATAAGTATGTAGGTTTATATATGTATGTACTGTATATATACATATATGAGTGTATATGTGTATATATGTATGTATATATACATATGAGTATGTATGTGTGTGTGTATGTGTGTGTGTGTGCCCATATATATACACACACATACACACACATGTACATATACCTTACATATATATTTGAGAACTGTCCTGTATATAACCGTAATGTAGCAATAAATGTGCCATTTTTAATAACAGAATTATACATTTTCCAATGTCTGGCTTTTGAATCTTGTATACATAAAAGGAAAATAAAGGAACACATTGTAATAAAGGGTTTATTATAGTTTGAAAATTAATTTGTCTATTATTATATATCATACATTTAATAAAAAAATGCCCATTAAATATAATGCCACATAATAAAATATTTACATATTTAAAATATGATACGTGTGTTGCTGCTGTGCATTAAGTAATCTATCTAACCACAAAATCATAACGGCTGATGGTAAAAAAATTATAGTAATCAACCAAAACCAAACTAGATTTATATTAAGGTAAATGAATGCAGATATATCTAATTGTCTCAAAATGAGATGCAGCAGGTGAACGAGATATCCCAATACTCACAAGCATTACGTTATTTTAAGCAGGCTCTATTAGGACGACCTAAGGGTCCTACATAATTATAATTCATGGATGAGAACTGTGTCACCAGATTCGCCACAAAACTGCCTGGACAACAAATTGAAGAAAATGGTTCAGAACATTTTAAATAAAATAGTTGGCGCGAAATACGTTTCCATTATAAGGACGTGGTAAGTTATAATATTAAATGCCCTTGTTAAATGTTCGTCAACAATATATATTTCCATCTGACCATCTGAAATGTTTGTTGTAACGTTTTGTTATTTTACATAAGCTATATTAGCAAACGTGCTTCAAAGGTGCAGTGGGACGTTTAACTTAGACATACCGTACTAAACGCGAAAATGTCCCGTAGATTAGACTAGGCTAAATTGATCATTGTAATGTAGGCTCATTTTATACGTGTTCGGTATTGTAAAGTAGACACACCAGGGCCGCATATACGGTAGTGTTTAACATATTGTTGTCTAGTGAAACAAATCCGTATACTAGGCCTTGATGAAATGGTATGGTGCAGTTCACATTCTGAGAATTATATGATTTCTTTCTTTTCTTTTTCGCTTTTTTTGTTTTTACAGGGTGCCAAACGTGGTCGCGTGGGGGACAGTGGGCAGTGTCGCTGGTTCACTTTACAGACTGGCGACTATTTCTTGATTAAGTCTCTTTATATTAATGGGAAGGACGAGCTTGCATTCTATACATTATGAGTGCATGCTTATTGTAGTAGCATATATGTACACTTGATTTTATTCTAGATATCAGACCAACATTTATTTATTGTTACTCACTACCAATCTTCACATTGATCACACCAAACAGTAATTTGCTCATGTTAGGCATGCTTGCACTGGTCCCATTGACTTATTTTCAGAAAAGGTTTTGTATTGCAGATCCCTATTATAGGTTAATTGACATTTAGAAAGTAATTGCACTGTTAGAATTATCAATATCTTTTAATGAGGTAAAGTGAAAATTGTGTAGGCCTATATGTATTACATTATAGTGTAAATGCAAACAGTTTTTTCAGTCCTGTCAAATTAGTTTGGCAAATTGTTATAAATTCAAATGGAACCATTTGTTTATTTTGGTTAATGGATTGGCTGTGTGTGTCTACAGGAGCAATACTTGAATGGAATGGGCACATTGGTGAGGGCAGAATAAAGTTGGGGCTTGGGGGTTGAGTCAGTGGGGGCTAGAGGAGATCATGTGGCATATTACCTTTTTAATATAATGTTATGCTCAATGTATTAATGAGAAGGGTTCAATTGCTACAATATTTAATTATGTACTGTCAGATTTCCAAATGTTTGGATAGAACATTTTCTGCAATAAATCAACAATATGAATATATTCTTACGTTTTCTTTGTGAATCTGCCACAGATAAATTGGAAAATTAATATAGCTTCACATAATGCAGTGCCATTTTGCCATGTTATTGTGCTAGACATGCAGTGCTTTTATACTGTAGTCTGTTTGTTACCATTCCAGATATTTTCTGCAGTAAACCTAGTTCACTTAACGATAAGCTTGTTTCAGGCAGACAATCTATTTTATCATTAGCCAGGCTGCGAATTTCATTTCTCCAATCGAAGGGGGAGGGGACTGAAAGAGAAGAGGGGAGAAGGGATTTAACAGCGAAAGGGAGAAAACGAGTGTCTTCAAGATGGATAAAAACGAGTAAGTACAGCATCGGAAGTATAGTGTTATATATAAATATTATGCTTGATATATTATAGCATTTGATACATATCGTGTCGTTATCATCTATTTGAAAAATGTTTATAATCGATTAGGTAGACTACTGCGCTTGGTGGTCTCCGATTTGCAAATAGCAATGCTGTGTTGTCGTGAACTAAATTGAATATGATGTCGCTGTAGGTATTTTGATGGAGAACAGTTCACGTTGTCGACAAGGTTAATTTGTAGTAGGCTACTGCATGTGTCGCCTCGTCTGCTTTTGATTTTAAACACATTATATATCGGTCTTATATTTTCTTTCGGCGACATATGAACATAATGGTATTGTTTAGAATTGCTTCAAAAACGCCTATCTTCTCGTCAAGGCCTACGTAAAGCCGGCTCCAATTCAAAATGACAAGGGTAATATAGCTATGCTACTTTGTCGTGATACAGTCCTCCAATTTCACGTAGCCTTTGGCAAACAAAATAGTTAATTGATTTTGTATATTATATTTCTTACTTAAATTCAAGTGTCGACATTATCTATAAATTCCTGTGAAATTATTTAAAAATGTTTTTATTTGCACAAGTAATGTGGGTTCCCTCATTGACTGGCATTACTGTATTAGCCCTATGTTTTTCTCGCGGATTTAGCCCTTCGATGCTTCGGTGAGACTGTTGGGTAGTAATGTGGCTTAGGTCCACGGCGGAGCGATCTGTTTAACGACAAAGAGATGCGAGATTGTGGGGAGATATCCCATTACTGCGCATGCTGTAATGGTTGAGACAAAAGCGTGAACAGTAATACGGGCCTTCCCAAATTATTAGTTCTTAAAGTAAGACTTGCGTAGTCTCTAGAATTTAATTGGATTAATAGACTACTTACGAGGGAAATGGAGAAGAAAAGGTGGGATTGCACTGCTCTCCCCAAGGGCTGGAAAATGGAAGAAGTGACCAGAAAGTCGGGTTTGTCAGCTGGAAAAAGCGATGTCTATTATTTTAGGTACTGAATAAACGAGGGCTGCCTGTCTAAAAAGCCTGAATATAGAAAACAAGTACGAAGTCATGGTAGATGTAAATGTGGGGAGTTGGTGTCTTTTTAAGGCATACAAGTAGGCCAGACACGCCAGCTTATTTAGATTGTACATAAAAAGCTGTCCAGCCCAGCTTTTTGTCCTAGTACTACGGTACGGTAGTATCCCACGGCTGTCGAGGCCTTGCAAAAATGTCCGTTTGAAATTCTCAATTTTCCATTAAAGTGAATCAACAACGGCAGATTTGTTTTTATTTAGCAGAGGAGAAGAACAAGATGATGAACAGAGGCGAGAGAGGGGGGAGGCGGGTCGGTTGTATAGTTTGTGGTAGGCTACTGTACAATCATACTGGTGTAACTGTGGTGTGATGTAAGTTACATTTGCATGAATGACTAGCACGTAATCAACAGTTTGTCATTTTAGAGGCTTTACAGACATGTCCATACAGGTGGAGCTACAATGTTTTCATTCTGAAACATTTAAATTGCATCAATGGCAACATAGTTGTGGTTACAAAATGGGTTGTATTTGTTACTAGAAGAGTTTTTTTTTTTAATAAGTCTGCTTGATATACTGTGTTTGTGAGTCTGTTTACTGTAGGCTACTTAATGCATTCATCGAAATGTTCATCTTGTCAAAGTTGTTATATCAGTACAGTTTGTCAATAGCAATGTGCTTTGGTGTGTTTACTTTATACTGCTGCATGTTGTGGCCTGTACATTGTATTTTTACACATGCTGTAATCACATTACATTATCCCTATTTAATTTGATGACCTGTTATAGTGTTGTGTTTTTGTTACGTTCAGTTTTATTTTTATTTTTATACAGGTAGTGCCTTGTATCATTATTCTATTTTATTTCCCTGCACCCCCACTAGTCCTTCGGGGAAAAAGTTTCGGAGCAAGCCTCAACTAGCTCGTTACCTCGGTAACCAGATGGACCTCAGCTCTTTTGATTTCCGCACAGGGAAGATGTTAATGAGCAAGTTGAACAAAAATCGGCAGAGACTACGCTATGACAACAACAACCAGAATAAGGTGAGATGGACCACTTTAGGATGCATCTCAGTGTCTTCTGAGTGTGGCTACATGTGTGTTACTGTAACATTATCGCCAGGTTACAAAACATGGAGGTGTTGGGCTGTGGGTTGAACAATGTTTACATGGCTAACAAAAGTAATTGTTTATGCTTTGCTGCTGTAAATAGTTTTTAAGCTATAGCACAAGCTGGTGTTAGATGCTGCTATGGTGATTATTTGGAGGCAGTGGAAGTGTGTTAATTCACTTCACAGAGACTGTTGCACTGTTATGTTGTGTTTTCTAAAGTATCTTAGGTTTATTTCTTACATTTTTGTGTACGAAATACCAAGATATTTCCCTGACTTTATGCTGTTCTAGTCATATGTTTTGGCTTCAGACCTGACACCAGCTTGAATCAGCTTAGTACATTTCTGTTTCTCACTGGCACAGCCTCTGTTTCACGCCCTCAAAAATGTATTTGCATGTATACCTCTCTTTGCAGTAGTATTTAATCTGCTGCATCTGCCATGAATAACTGTCATGTAAAGAACGTTGAGCAAATTATGCCTATAATAACTTGCCACCTCATGGACTAATCTTTCCTTCTCTGTCTGCCCTCATTTTGGCATCCTTTTCTGTGCATGTGTGTTGGCTTTGGAAGGGTAAGCCTGATTTGAACACATCACTCCCTGTTAGACAGACAGCATCCATCTTTAAACAACCTGTTACCAAGGCTACCAACCACCCCAGCAACAAAGTAAAAACAGATCCTCAGAAAGCTGTTGACCAGCCAAGACAGGTAAACAACCCTTAAATTGTTTTTATGATTGGTGTATTTGACATTGAGATACTATGTACTTGTTTCTGTACAATCTGTACAATTCTGTACATTTCTTTAATTTGATTCCATTGTATTAATGGGAAGACATTTTTATTCACAGCTGTTTTGGGAGAAGAAGCTTAGTGGTCTTAATGCTTATGATGTAGCAGAGGAGTTGGTAAAAACAATGGAGCTGCCCAAAGGTTTGCAAGGTAATGAATGCCAATTAAGTGTTTGTTTGGTTTTTATTTATTTTCATATTGTAATTTATCAGAAAATTGTTATCTTTAGACTCATCGCCTATCTTAATATAAAGTGTAAAATATAAATTAAACTGAAAACCTGTCATAAATGTGAATCTGGTTAGTTTACCCCTAGTAAAGAATAGACTATAGTTACCACAATGTTGGTAGTATGCACTCTGGTTGAAGTCTTTAAATTTGTCTTTTGCTTTTTTCCCCATCCTCAATTGTTTACAAAAACAGTACAGTATACAGACTGACATTAAAATACAGGAAAAATGTATGAGACCACTGCAGCAGTTCCTGATATTTACTACTTACACCTTTTAATATTTTTGTTACATGTACTATATTATGTATTTTTATATAATACAATACTCTCGATTTATTCTCGTAGGTGCTCAGTGCCCACCGCGCGTGCACACCATTATTATGTCACTGCACATGTGTGGAGGAGGGTATATGTTTTGTGGGTTATTGCCTTTCCATGCTTTATAAGTTTTGTGTTTGAGTTTAGTCTTCTGTCTAAAGCTGATTGTCTAAAAAATATGTTTTTGTGCCATTTCTAAGTCAACTCTGCACTTTTACTCTCTCACTCGCCACACTTACAGCAATGCAGTGTTTATTATGAGCTAATTACACATAGAGTTCAGGGTAGGTAAATTCCGTCGGCAGTCAGTTTCTAAAGGCGGAGAATAAAAATCTCTGAAGACACTTACTCTTTTCTACGTGCAATGGGCTTTACTGTAGAACAACTCCAACACACCGTGCTAGTTATTCTTAAGCAGATAATTAATTGATGCTTGTGGCCTAGTGTGACATGTAGTGGCTGAAGGTCATATCAAACCACTTAGCCAATTAGCAAAGAAAAAACTAAACATAATAGGCTTACATAAATGTGTAGGCTATTAAGCAATTCAGTGGAATTAATAAAGTCTCAAAATGATATAGCTTACATTTATACAAAATCTAAGGCTTTCCTGCCCGCCAATCAACCTTTTTCATCTAGAGGCTACTAAATTGGCATTTAGGAACAATTGATTCCCCTATATGAAAGAAATGACAAAAACTACAAACTGTATTGGCTTTACAAGATAAATATTTTTTTCTGTTTTCCAAACTTCACCCATTTTTGATCACTCAAGTAAATCAGGTATTGAACTGGCTGCGAACACAGCCAATTCAACCCAGGCTATTTTTTTTGCATGGTGCCAGGACATAGCGCTCGTAAATTTGACGGGTCATTCGGGAAATCTACCTTTTCTCAAGTTGGGTAGTTCAAACATGTTTTACACAGTAGCCTACCTTTCTGCGATGTCGCTGATCTCAAAATAACACAAAACATTGCATTTTTCTTTTGCATCAAGTCAGCCTCTGCATGTTATTTTGCATCCATTTTCAAAATATGTAACTGTCGCATCTGCCTGAACTAGAAAATCTTAACGAAGCCGTTAAGACAAAAATAAGAAGGAAGGGGGTCTAAATTGCCAGGGTACCTATATCTCAATATCTGACAGTCATTTTTTTTATAGGTGTTGCGCTTCCATGCAGCAAATACACTCGGGTTGCCATGCATGCAGTGCGTGAAGTTTATTTATTAATAATTACATGCTTTTGCGTTTACATAATTGCACAACGCCACATCGTGGTTTAAATTGCGATGCGATTAATCATGCAGCCCTAGTTAAAAGGTTCCTTGCGGAACTGCCGCTTGTGAATGTTTGCTTTGCATTATGTGCAGTAACCTGCACCACACTGCATTCACAGACCCATAACGCCCGTACAGAAACGGTTTGATAAGACTACACGTACCATTACACCCCTAGTTAAAGCCAATCAGTTGAGGCTGAAGACCAAAAGTATATTTGATTGTATAAATATATTCCATGTATTTCCTCTTGAATGTCAGCATATGGGTATATGTTGTGTTTAAGGAAGCTACACACATCAGGGTTGTACTAAACTGTTTTAATCTTTAAACCATGCTTAAAATTGCTGTTATAATTCCAGGTGTTGGCCCAGGCTGTACAGATAAGACTCTGCTGTCAGCCATTGCCAGTGCCCTTCACACTAGTGCTGCCCCCATTACTGGTCAGCTGTCTGCTGCTGTAGAGAAGAACCCAGGAGTATGGCTCAACACTGCCCAGCCACTCTGCAAGGCATTCATTGTCACTGATGAGGACATTAGGTATACATACACCCTTTATTTTCCCTAGCCATGTTTTAACCATGTGTTTGAATAAGTCACATTCCCATATCTCACAATTAAAAGCCTCCCCCAACAGATGCATATATCTCTGCCATCTGTAACAGTTTCCTGTATTGTATTTGTGCAAAGGAAGCAGGAGGAACTGGTGTACAGTGTGAGGAAGAGGTTGGAGGAGGCACTGATGGCCGACATGCTGGCTCACGTTGAGGAGGCAGCTAGCAAAGGAGAAGATGTCAAAGAGGAGGAGAATGCTAGCAATGACACGGAGGCTGTATAGCACAGGTACGCCTGCCTGTAATGGTGTCCGGGTTAGCACGGAATACATGGGATTGTCTGTATGCCAAAGTCAAGGGGAGATTTGGATGTTGCATAAAAGTACAGTGGAATATTATTTTTCACATCTTATCTATGCATATCCTGAACACTGTTGTGAAAATTAAGTAATTTTATGTTACCATTTTTAAGTGCAAAAGAATTCAAGCAGTTCCAATCTTCATTTATTTAAAAAATGCTGACATGGATCAGAAGACTTAGACAATTTAAGTGTTTTTTACTTATTCATTTGTATTTTATTCTCCTTCAAAATGTTCTCTTAAGGGTTTGAGAGGCCCTGAAGGAATTTGCTCAACACCAGTGTTTACACACGTGATCATAAACGGAAGGAACCCTATGCCAGCTGAACCCCGATGAAATCTCACCTTGCCTCTGCCCCTTATTATCTTATTCACAGCAAGCAGTACAGCACAGAACTGTCGTCCCTAAGCCTAACCCCTGATCCTGCAATGAGTCTCAAATGCTGCCACCTTCAGCCACACAGGTTGGGACCCTGTGACTTCAACACTCATGAAACATATAAGCCTTTCGTAGATTTTTTTGTTTTTCTTCAATAAAGAAGATGCTGTCACATACATTTTCAAAAGTAAAAGGGGCACTGTGTATAGTGTAAAGTTTCAGTGTTCAATGATAAGTGTATTTTTTACAAGAGGCATTGTATGGGTTATTCTGTTATGACAATCATGTCAACTCCCCACCTTTTATTATGTATGTATAACTTTTTTGTTTTTGGGCAAATTGGAAATGAATGTTTTGTACATTTAAAATGTCTCTTTATTGAGGTTAATGATTAACTCCATGAGTAATAATACACAATAGGCCCTCTTTTATATTGGAACCATTTTAATGGAATTCCTGACTTCTGTTTTCTGCCTTACTACTGATTTAAAGTGGGGATATGGCAGATATTAGTGGTGCAAGTATAACACACAAACCTTTTATTCTGATTTAAGGGTGTTTTTAGAAATAAGCGTGTAATGTTTTGATCTCAAGGATATATTAATGTAAATTGTTACCATCCTAATTCTCAGTATTTATCAAAGAGGAGGCAGGTTATTTTAAGGGGTCATCCAACGTTACCATCTGTTTATTTTTTTGGAGTCATTTAAGTGATTTAAAAGTAAATATGATGGAAATGGAGCACTCATGTAAAATCACTTGCTATCTCTTGCTATTGTATATTTGTTACCGATAACTCATCTAATGTACTGGTGTTGTGAAACATTGTTTTTTACTAAAGCTTTGTTTGCCCACCGCCAATTTTTATTTTAAGATGTCAATGGTACTACACACGTGCTGCCTCTTCGTAAACTCGCGCACAAAATTGACTAAATAAATTTTAATTGAGATGTTATGATGTTTCAGCCTTATTTAGTGGATCAAAACCCCTTACTCAATCTCCCTGTATCAGCAGGCTGACTGCAGATAGTGTGACTGATTACAAGTTATGTTCACTGGTGTATTTATTCAAAGTGAAAACTTAGAAGAAAAATAAGTATGCCACAGTATATCTTACAGAGAGTGAGTTAGTGCAGATAATGTTAGACCTGCCTGATTCAGTTTGCAATATTGGGAGGTCACGAGTACATTTAAACATGGTCATTTATTCAACTACAAACTGTACAAATAACCTATATAATGGGGTTTGCAATGAGTGTAATGCAATGCATGTGGCATAGTAATCAAACCAAAGCACGTGATTCCGGGGGGCAGCAACAGCACCCTTTTCAACACAGGTGTGCTTAATTATTCTGATGATTCCTGCATCACCATCCTCCCTCCCAGCCATCTGTAGTAGCCACTCTCCAAACAGGAAGGCAGAGTGGAAGCACATGAGAGGAATGTGTTGATGTGTAAATAAAATGACGTGTTTGGCAGTAGAAACACTGGTGAAGTTAAACGGGCACCAACACAGCTTTATAGGTTAAAGTGAGTCAGGGAAATAAGACCAATTGGGGCCCATCTCCAACCCATTTCCTGTAGTATACAGTCATGATTGAGACACAGCATTAGGTTTCAGTTGTTGACAGCAAGTGTCAGTTCGCTGCATGAATGGATTGTTTCTCCAGTAACTGCATCCTCATGCAGATTAACAGTTAACCAGTCTCTGGATTCCCTTACCTCTGGACAAAGTTCGCATGCGCTCTGTGACACGCAAACGGGCTCTTCTGCCGAGGGGAAGAGGATACCAGTTCCTGCAGAAGAATCTATTTCCTCCTATGTAGTTCTGTTTAATGTCTGTTCAAACTTTAATATATATCCGATGGCAACAGTGAATTTATACAGCAAGGTAAGTAAGGTTGGAAAAGTATTTTTTAAATGTTTGTTTTTTTGTAGATTACTGATTGCTGTTAGTTTTTATGACAGCAGTTTTTGGAGTGAAATCCAGCTCTGATTCTGTGATGTTAAAATTGTAACCCATTATTAAAGTATTGTAAATATGTTTGTCATACTGTCCATATTTTGTTAATGGGATCCTATCTTACCTTCTTTAAATGTATTAATGAAATGGCAGATTTTTTTTCCCCCAAATCAAACTATCATGTTTAGGCTGTAAATGTATATCTTAAAATTGAAAGAGAACTTGAATGACACTTTTTGAGAGAGCCAAATGATAATAACTAATCCATACTAGAAACCTTGCAGAGGATAACCAGCGTTAATTTTTAACACTGTTTAGGAGCCTTTTATGCTGATGAGTGACAAATGTCTCATCTAAGTGGGGCTAGGCAATTCACTTGTCAATCGACACTATATATATATACACACATATAACAACACACCCAGTACTTCTACATCTCTCTCACATGTCCTCTGAAGTAGTCCCTACAAACACCTTGTGTGTCACCTTGTGCCAGGGAGCAAAGGTATGGGTTCCAGACCCAGATGCAGTCTGGGTTTCAGCCCAGCTCCTCCAGGATTACAACGCTGATGTCAGACATCTACTGCTCCAACTCACTGATGGCAGGGTGAGGTGTACGCACGTCCACACCTTCATGTTGCCATCAAAATCATTATACATGTTTAAATATTGCACTTAATTTAACCAGGCCAAATTAGTTTAGAGCATGTTCTTATTTGTGACCACAGCCTGGAGGTGTCCTCTGGAGTGAAGGGTGACACAAGGACTTGGACATGAGCAATAGCATCATGTGTTATTGTATGTAAGCCTGCCACATCAGGCCTCTCATGCCCATGTCCCGTCAACCCCACAGGAGACACAGTACCCAGTGCAGTCCCCAGCTGACCTCCCCCCTCTGGCAAACCCTGCCATCCTGGAGGGGGAGAACGACTTAAGCGCCCTCAGCTTCCTCCACGAGCCTGCGGTCCTGCACAACCTTCGTGTTCGCTTTCTGGACTACAGCTGTATCTACACTTACTGTGGTGAGGCTGGGGCAGAGGCAGCGCTCTGGGGACACAAAGGCCAAATGGAAGGGTGTGATCCTAGAGATGGTGGCCTGGCACACATGCGTGCATGCGTGCAGCTCCTGTGTGCTTCTGTCTTTATGGACATGGTGTATAATCACTTGTTTATTAGGTTTAAGGTTCACAGGATTGGCTGGGTGCACTCTTTTACTGACACATTCCTCTATGGTAATGTGACATTACCATAGATTACATTTAACTAGCCCTTTTCTAATTATGTATTGACATATGACAAATGTAGCTAATATAAAGATGTTCTTTTAATAATAATACATGTATTAGGCTAACCTGCTGCTGTTCTGTAAACTCAGAATGCATTTGTGTAAAATATTGCTCAGTAAACATTGTCCCCTGACAAACTCTCCTCTTCTGTCAGGTATTGTATTGGTGGCGATAAACCCCTATGACCATCTTCCTATTTATGGAGAGGAGGTGATAGATGCGTACAGCGGTCAGGACATGGCTGACATGGAACCTCACATCTTCTCTGTAGCTGAAGAGGCATACCGCACTATGACGAGGTCAGGGACTGCCACTCTACCGCTAGTCTACTGTGTTCTTCTCACTTTGAAGCTGTGAACAAAGATGATGTTCGTATGACCCCTCCCTTTTTCACACCTATAGCTGGACACTATAATGATAAAACATTATTTAAAAAAGTTAATACCTTTTTTAATATAGTAAAACTAATATAATCATGACATTTTTTGTAAATAATATATTATTTTCTGTTAACCCTGAAATTATTTTATGATTTGTCTGCCCCTTCTGGAACCGCAGCTTTAAATCTTTAAATCACTGACAGCTCCTTCAAATGACATACTATTGAGCTTCAACACATCACTGCATTGTTGTCAGTAATGTAACAGCATTGATATAAGCTTTGTCGAGTGAGAACAAAGGTAGAGGTTACATTTATGGTATTATCTGCACAGGGAAGAGAATAACCAGTCCATTATCATAAGTGGGGAGTCTGGTTCAGGAAAAACGGTTTCTGCAAAATTCACTATGCGCTATTTTGCTGTCGTGGGAGGTGCAGCGGAGCAGACCAGTGTGGAGGAGAAAGTCCTGGCTTCCAACCCTATCATGGAGGTAATGGAAGGATAATGAAGAGAGGGTGTGGTAGGGGTGGAAGGATGGATGGATTGATGTATAAATGAAGGGTGGGAGTTGGAAGAATATTGATGATAAATCAATTATATCCATATGAAGTTGTTTGTTTGAGTTTAACCATACCACAAACTCTTACATCGGCCCTAGAATCATGACTCAACTAGTCTATTTTCCCACAGTCCATTGGGAATGCTAAAACCACTCGAAATCATAACAGCAGTCGTTTTGGGAAGTACATTGAAATAGGCTTTGGCAAGAAGTGGGATATCATAGGAGCCAACATGAGGACCTATCTGCTGGAGAAGTCAAGAGTTGTCTTTCAGGTGAGAACCCACATTTAGATATTGGCATTCACAAACAGAAAACGTTTTTCAACGTGTTTTATTTCGTACCTCTGCAAAAATATTAGGCATCGGCAGAAAGAAACTACCATATCTTCTATCAGCTGTGTGCTTCCAGAGAGCTGCCAGAAATGAGGGCCCTCAAACTTGGTGAGACTTCTAGATTTGTATCTCACATTTTTACTTTACTGACTTGCATAAAACTTCTGTTAAGTTTGAAGATTAGCCTTACATGTTATGCACCTCCAGATGCTCCTGAATGTTTCCACTACACCAGCCAAGGTGGTGACATGCAGATACCTGGAGTTGATGATGTAGCTGACCTGGAGCGTGCTCGCAATGCTTTTACTGTCCTGGGTATTGTATCTTTCTTTCTCATTCAGTTATGTTCTCGCATCCAGAAACCACAAGCAAGCCATAATGTCTCATTGACAAGAAGTACGTTTTCTATATTTTGAATGATCATTTTATCACCGTATATACAATGTGACTTCTGCTGAACCTGCAGGTGTGCGACCGGACCAACAGATGGAGCTCTTTAACATTTTTGCAGCAGTTCTGCACTTGGGGAACGTCAAAATCCATGCCAGTGGGAGGGGTGGTGATTGTAGTTACATTGATGTACGACTATAAAAGAAAACAAAATAGATTATTATTGTCAAATGTTGTGTTCATGGAGAGCTGTAACTTTCAACATTTACACAGTTCTCCACGTAGCTCACTGCTATCGCCTTTGTGACTCCTCAGGCAGAGGACCGCCCGCTGTCTGTCTTTGCAAAGCTGTTGGGAGTGGAAGGGTCCCAGATGGCCCACTGGCTGTGCCATCGCAGGCTGGCAGTAGGGGGAGAGATGCTGGTCAAACCCATGAGTGGCCAGCAAGCTGTTGACGCTAGGGATGCGTTAGCTAAGCACATCTATGGCCAGCTGTTCACCTGGATCGTCCAGAGGCTGAACGCAGCCCTGCGCGCACAGAGAGCTGTGCCAAAGTCCTTCATAGGGGTGCTGGATATCTATGGGTGAGAGAGAATATGATTAGATGGGGTCCTACTTAGAAATGGGTGTCTGCAAGTCACTAAGTCGCCTTTCTCTCTTGCAGTTTTGAGACGTTTGAGAGAAACAGTTTTGAGCAGTTCTGTATAAATTATGCAAATGAAAAACTGCAACAGCAATTTAATAGGGTAAGAAACAAAGCACATTCTTGTCCCTATCTTTCTATGTGTGCACTGACCATTATTTATCATTGTATTCATTAACCCTGTCTGCAGAGTATCCCAGTTTAATTGTGTGCGTGTGTGTGTGTGCGCGCGTGCGTGCTGTCTGCAGCATGTGTTCCAGTTGGAGCAAGAGGAGTATGTTCGTGAAGAGTTGGCCTGGAGCAGGATAGAGTTCAGCGACAACCAACCCTGCATTAACCTCATAGAGGGTCACCTGGGCCTGCTTGACCTGTTAGACGAGGAGTGCAAGGTCTGTGTAGAATATCACACTCTCTGACACACACACACGTTTTTTTTATTGTCAAATATTCAGTCTTAGTTTATAGTGTATTTGGCACAAACTTGCTGTTTTGTGTCATCAGAATATATCCAGGGCTAGAAGTCTGTACACTAATTTGATGTCTCTGCAGTTATAAATAATCATGTATTTAATTTGAAAGATTATAATGGCAGCAAGAAACAATTACAACTCATTTTAAAATACCTGTAAATACAGGTCATTGAGATAATTGGCTGATTAGACCCACCAAGGAAGGTAGTCCAATTTTGCATTTGCTGATGTCAGTGTTCCAAGACTGACAGTTTAAATACATGCCACTTATGCTCATCATCTTAAACTGAATCATTACCATTGGCCATGTGTTGATACTAAACCTTACTTAACTACCTGTCTTTGTCCATTGTTCCTGTCTTCAGATGCCTAAAGGCTCAGATGTAAACTGGGCAAGGAAACTGTACGACCATCACCAGAGTGGCAAGCCCCATTCTCACTTCCGTAAACCTCGCATGTCCAACACTGCCTTCATCATTCTGCACTTTGCCGATGCAGTGAGTAATAAGTCAACTTATGCCCCTCAGTAGACAATATGTTAACATTATTTTCTGGCTATCCTTTCTTAGACTTGGAAAACGTGACTGTCCTCTGAGAGGCAATTTGTGCTACAGCACAATTGTACACACGTTAACAAATGAACAGTAATCCAAGGTTTTTGCAGAATATGTAGTAGCCAACAAAATATAATCAGTCTCTAGGCAGACAATTTAGTTGCCTATCATAACTGTATGCCAACCATTATAAGAATAACAAAAGTATACTGTGCAGTACATCTATCAATATAATCCATGGCTATAGACAAAGGCCCAAGGTTACATGGGATCATTATTTATTTATGTACTGAAAAGTCTAAAAATTAAATGTTCTGATTTTTATTTTAGGTGCAATATGAGTGTGACGGCTTTTTAGACAAGAACCGAGACACCGTTTTTGAGGAGCCCATTAATATTCTCAGAGCTAGTCAGGTAACTTTGTGATATCTGTACTGCAATTGTAACCTATTTCTGATTCTCTTATGATTATATTTTTGGTTAATTGAACAAATTTATGTTTTCTGTGTGGGTTCCTGCTCTCTAGTCTGAGCTTGTTGCAGAGTTGTTCCAGAAAGAAGCCACAGGGGGCAGTGTTTCCCATTCATCAGGAAGGTCATCTCTTGCAAATGGAAGCATCCGTACAGGGAAGAGAGCACAAGACCACAAGCTGACTGTTGGCCTTCAGGTGACAGATACATTCTACTCTGGATCAGATGCACTGATTAACAGTGTGATACTTTACCATGTAGGCTAATAACGTAATGGTTTAATGATTGCAGTTCAGTTTGTACACATGGTTTAGTTTAACATTGTATTCATGTTTGTTTATAGTATCCACCTGTCTGTTTCTCCAGTTCCGCCAGTCCCTACAGTTGCTAATGGACACTCTGAACAGCACCACCCCTCACTACATTCGTTGCATCAAACCCAATGACCTCAAACAGCCCTTTGTGTAAGCTATCTCTGTATTTGCACTGGACTGACACTATTGCATTTTTTTCTGTCTAAAGCACAGCATTGTCTAATAGCCTTTCCTCTTCAGGTTTGACCCAAAAAGGGCAGTTCAACAGCTTAGGGCCTGTGGAGTTTTAGAGACCATTCGTATCAGTGCTGCTGGCTATCCATCCAGGTACTCGGCTCTGAATATTCCTCACACTCTCTTGTGCAATGTTGGTGCTGAGCTGCATAGTCAGCGTTTAACCTTTCTTAGGTTGAGGAGAGTAATAGAGAACACCTTAATGTTACGTATATAGGATGTAGTAATAATAATCTAATATTTTGGGATGCGTATTGAATTATTTAAACTTGCTCTGTACCTAGATGGACGTATGAGGAGTTCTTCAGCCGCTATCGTGTTCTTCTCCGGGGGCCCCGAAGCCAGGATCAGTGCCAGGCCTGTTGTCGGAGGACCGTGCCAGAGCTCATCCCCGACCCGGAGCAGTACTGCTTTGGCAAGACCAAAGTGTTCTTCAGGGCCGGCCAGGTGGCTCTGCTGGAGAGACTGCGAGCGGACAGGCTGTGGGCGGCCGGGGTGGTCATCCAGAGCCGTGTCCGGGGGTGGCTGGCCCGACTAAGATACGCCAGGCTCCGCTGGGCATCGCTCGCCCTGCAGAGATACTGGAGGGGAGCTCTCGCTAGGAGGTGAGGATCTGTGCACGCGCATGACGATGCTCTTTACCTAATAGGTGTATAGTGTGTGTGTGCTTGACGTGTAATGTGTCAGTGAATGTAAAGGTGAAGTCGGGGTTTCTGGTGATCAAAACAAAACACCTCTCCATTCAATGCCATAGGGTGCTCTCTCAGAAGCCCCAACCCACACATTGCCACGGCTGGAGTGGTGTTGTTGGCTGGTGCGGTCTGCACCACTATGTTTACATCCCTATTTATAGAGCAATGTTTGAGTAGAACAACCAGACTTGTTTGCTTTTTATTTATTTTTGCGCACACACACAACAGACAGCTTTTGGATTGTGAGGAGATGTTTGCTGACTTTAACAAAGTGTATTGGCTTAATAGCTGACTCCACCTTTTAAAGCTATGACCGTTCAGTGAGCTCAGCTCCGTCAGGCAGACTTGTGTCAGCTGTTCTGCTTGGTTGTCTTGCACCAGGCTGGCTATGACCCTGCGCTACACCAAGGCAGCTGTGGTGATCCAGAAGACGTACCGCATGGTTGTGGTCCGGCAGCTCTTCCTCCTGATTCGCCAGGCCACGGTCACCATCCAGGCCTACACCAGGGGCACGCTAGCACGGCGCACACACAGGCTGGTCAGGACTGGCTGCGTTTCATTACCTCGCATCACAACTAATGGTTGACACCCCCCCTCCCCACCAAACATAAGGGTTTCCAAGGGCATACAGTATAAAAGTGTATCTTCACTGTACATGTGTATATAGTCATGAATGTACGCTCAAACGTAAAATGATGTTCCCGTGGGGTACCAATGAGCACCCTTAAAAAAAACAACTGATTTGTACATTCAGCTTACCACCCCAGTGATAAGCATTTGTAGCTTATTTTTTTCCTTAAAATATATATTTTGTGCTTTTCTCTCTTTCTTCCCCCTCCAAGAGTGACTGTATAAAGAAGCATGCACACTACTGCATTACCCTCATATAGCCTACATGCAGTGTAATCTCTGTAACGTCACACCTATAATTCATGTGTGGCCAGCTGTTCGCAGTGTTAAGCCCTCTCTGCCCTCCTCAGATGGTGGCAGAGCGGGCAGCCGTGACCCTGCAGGCAGCGGTCCGCGGTTGGCTGGCGCGGCGGATGTACGGGCGCGTGCGTGCGGCCGTGCTGCTGGTGCAGTGCTGCGTGCGCCGGAAGGCCGCCCGGAGGGAGCTGCTCAAGCTGAAGGCAGAGGCCCGCTCGGTGGAGAGGTACCGTCAGCTGAACAAGGGCATGGAAGTCAAGCTAATGCAGGTGCAGCTGAGAGCTGATCAAGAGGTGGGTTCAGAGGGTCTGCACTGAAACATATAGATGCATCTGTGCTTCCATTAATGTGCTTATGACCCCTTAAAGGTGTAGTCAGCTGTTGCAAGCTAATTTGTAAGATGATGCACGTTTTGTCAAATACACCAAATAACTCCGTTCATTCCGCTAGTTTACCGTTCTGTGTGTTGAAAAAAGAATCTGATACTATTACACAGCCCTGGCGCTGTAAATAGGAATATAATCAAAGTGGCGAGAACGTAATACTTATTACTATCCCTGCCTTTTAATTAAGTTGTCTGGAAAGTTCCTTTTACAGCTTTGTCCTTTACTTTATCTCATGCAGTCCTTAAGTGACGTGTATTTACGTATGTAATGTATGTTCACATCCTGATACAGTTTTATGACTAATGTTAAATTGTGTACGCTTGACCTAATTTTTCTAAATGGTTGCCTGCATGGTTGGCACATTTGGTAAAATTGCTAATTTCAAATAACTTTTGTTTGAAATAATGCAAACAATAAAACCAATTTAACAGTTATTACACTTATTATTTACTAGTACTTACTAACATGTCCAAAAATATAAATTTTGACCTCATTTCTAGAACAAAATTATGAAATACTAGTAGTTGGAGAAAAAAACCTCCAACTACTAACAAAACTACTTTAACTACTTTCTCTCACTTTTAGCAAAATGGCATTGATCTGCTCAATTAATTGAACCAGCAGTATTTTATAATTATGTTGTAGAGATACCAATATAAAGGAAAATCTGTCTTATTAAAGCAAAATAAATAATCTCTGCTGAAAGTGAAGCATACATAACCCAATGTGAACGCTGACCGTTTGTTTGTGTAGGCCCGGGAGAGCGCTGCTCTCAGAGAGACCCTTCATGCTGAGCGCGAGGCCCATGGTGCAGAGCTGGACGCCCTGAAGGGGGCGCTACAGAAATTGGAGAATCAAAAACGTGACCAGCCGCAGCTCAGCCCAGCCATCTCTGAGAAGGAGATGGAGGAGAGGAGGAAAGCTGAGGAGAAGGCCGCCCAGGAGATCCTGACACTCACACAGGTAGGAGCATACAGTAGAAATAAACCAATTTCCAACATGCTGATACTGATGCGTTATCATCTGTCAATCATTTTCGCTGATACAGGAAATCCAGGCTGTGCAGAAAGAGAGAGAAATGTTGAAGAAGCAGAAAGAGGACCTATTGGTTAGTTTACAAGACCAAGAGAAAGCAAAGGAAGGTGGGCAGCCTCTAGGCTCAACAGAACATCATCTATTCAATGTACAGCATTGAGCAGACCCTTTATCCACAATGACTTGCAGTACATTGTGTCAATAGTAGAAGAGGTCATACACCAGTTGTCGTAGGCAACCAACATTCATTAGCCCTGATGACTGTCATTATCGTATGTTCTACAACATAAATCATCTATTAATGTACACTGTACATTTCCCAGAAATGATTGCTAGTAGCCCAAGTACCAAGCAAGTGTCAATTTTCAATATTACAAAATAAAAATACTTATTGTATGAATATATAGATAACCATTTAAATTTCCCTCTGTCTTTACGTGTGTGTGTGTGTGTGTCAGAGTGCGTGCGCCAGGCTGTGTCTGAGGCGGGCACGGCTCTGAGAGCAGAGCTGGATGAGGAGAGGAGGAAGTATCAGGGTCTGCTGCGAGAGTTCACCCGGCTGGAGCAGCGCTACGACAACCTCAGGGAGATGAGCCTGCTCACCGATGTAGGGGGACATGTATGCACACACACACACACACACACAGCCTGCTCACCGATGTAGGGGGACATGTATGCACGCACACACACACACACACACACACACACACACACACACACACACACACACACACACACACACACACACACAC
>JAODOY010000019.1:1160890-1170912 GCA_025399855.1 Forbesichthys papilliferus | reverse complement strand
TGCAAAAGTTGCTTAAGAACATCAAAGGTGACTGTCTGGAGGTTACTCTGTCTTGTGAGCTGTTAGGCTTGTAGCTGACCGGGGATGGTTTCATGGGCCATGGCTACTGTCTGTGTGTGTTTCATGGGCCATGGCTACTGTCTGTGTGTGTTTCATGGGCCATGGCTACTATCTGTGTGTGTTTCATGGGCCATGGCTACTATCTGTGTGTGTTTCATGGGCCATGGCTACTATCTGTGTCTAGTCACATCCACCTAGGAAGCTGTCCATTGAAACTGTTCAGAAATATACGTGGCAGGTGATTGGACGAAACTGTGAACTAGAGGTGCACAATATATCGACTGAGTATTGTTATTGCAATATCACGTTGCATAAACGTTGCAGGAAGTACAACATTCAGTTTATTTAGTGGAGAGATGCGTCCGTTGGCTGTTTGGCTTAGTTGTGTTTGATTTGGACAGAACAGTAAGATGTGTGGATGAAGACGCTAATGACACAATAGAGATGGAAGAGGAAACATTAGTGGCCACAAAGAACGCCTCCTCGGTAGCTTTGAATTGGAACTGTAGTTGTACCAGTCCAATATGTCCAAAATGTGGTGTTTGATGTGTTATGAATATATTTTTATGCATTTTTGATGCACTTATGTTTAAAAATATCTAAATTAATATTGATATTACCACTTTCATGATCAATATCACATTTTATCAATATCGTGCACTGTGAACAAGCAAAACATGTTTGTTTAATGCACACTTGCAGAAGAAAGTCAGGAGAATTTTCCATTGAGAAAAAGCCTTTGCTCTTGTACAGTTACCACACACACACACACTACACAATAACAGTAATCACACACACACACACACACTACACAATAACAGTAATCACACACACGCACGCACGCACACACACACACATTACACAATAACAATTATCACACACACATATTTAATGTCAGGTTTATAAAGCCTGTTCTGAGGCCTGCAGATGAGTAGCCGGAGCCATAGATTGACCTCCGGGCTACGAAGGACCCCTTATTAATTCATAGTGCAGAGTGAACGGGTGCTCTCAGAGTGCCAGGTGTGGCCTTGAACGATGCCTGTTAAAAAAAGGCCTCATTTCTATTCTGGGGACTTTTAAGTACTTAGGCATGGGGTGCCCAGGAGGGCAATACGCTATGGTGTGGAGCAGAGCAAGCAGAAGAGCATAGGAAGCAAGCCGTAATGAGTCACTCTACTACCTCGTCTGTCGTTGACGGGCTAAGTAGCTGACTTGTTGACCTGCTGGGTGACCTGCTGGTTCCTGGTTGGGATTGATTTGCCTGAGAGGCTGCTGGCACTAGTCATTGCGCTTCATCAAACTATGCCCACCGTTCCCACGTGGCCCCTCAACCCCAAATGAAAGCATTAATATGCACTAGCAGTGCTTCTAATCTTTAGCGCCTAATCACAGACTTCATTCACATCTGCACCACTGTACGTACTTCATGTATTATGCAGCATTAACGCCCCGATAGTGATTAATAAAGAGGCATTGGCCTGCAAGAGAGTGTAGCAGAATAGCCTTCTCCTGCACTCTTACTTCAAATTGTTATTTACTGTATTTCCGTATTGGCGTAGTCATTGCGACGTCAATAAGGACGTTTCTGGCTGGAAAGTTTTGCAGTTTGCAGCAGCGTTAGCTGTGGACCCCTGTGCCCTCTACTGAAAATTGTATTGAAATATTTGTTTGCATGGCTCAGTGGCATTTAATCTCCTGTTGTTCATCAGTCTCCACTTGATTTATTTCTTCACCTTCGCCTGTTTATTGAATTTAATTACAGCTAGAACCTGCTGCTTGGGTCCCTTCTGAGGGCTGGAGGGAGTAGTGGAGTCTTAACTATGACTCCAGCAAATACTTGTAAACACATGCACACTCACACTCACACACGTTATCCGAAGGAGAAGGTAAATCAGTGGGAGTGCGCTTGTGTTAAACGCACTCCCTCCAGAGTCATGGTAAACGACATTCAGTGTGTCCACTGCCCTTACCGACCACATCAACTATAAGGCGGTTAATTGGACAGTAATTGTGCAATGTGCTTTTTGTTCCATGCCCTATGCTCCGGGCTATAAAGAACAGAGCGCAGTTGGGAGAGAAACTCAGACTCAGAAAATTGTCAAAACTTTGATATGGGTTTGGAAAAAGGACTAAAGATCAACCAGTTTTGATGCCTTTCACAACTGCCTACAACAAAGGTTTTGACAATTCAAACCCCTGTTTTAAAGAGAGAGACTATAAAGTATATAAAAAAGAGCTTGTTCTAGACCGGTAAATGTCATTTTCAGCCATTTTATAATCTATGTGAAGACATGGAAGCTTCCGGCTTAGATTCAGTACAGTTTTGGCTGGGTAGCAGGACTTGTTTACCACTACACATTTGTGCTTAACACTGCCTCTATATATATATATATATATATATACGCTATTTAAAGTGGTAAAGCAGTATTGCACAGCATTTAAAGTATTAAAGTCTGCTCCCCAAAACCTTTAGAACAGGTATTTACACATACTGTTCTGAGTAGAGGCTAAACAGCTCACCCTATATAGTACAATATAAAAGTCTGGATGAATTGTGCTTTCAGTGACTACATGAATGTGGACATGGTCAGCATTGCAGCATACGTGTGTTCTATGCTTTCCATATAACGGTAATGGGGAACTGGGAGTGTACATATATGTACTACAGTATATGTTTAAACCATATGGTTTTGCTTACAGCTATGTATGTTAATTCTGTTTTGGCATATATCATTGAATAAATAAAGTGTGGAGCACATGTCTCTCTGTGTGTGTGTGTGTGTGTGTGTGTGTGTGTGTGTGTGCGTGTGCGTGTGCGTATATATATATATGTGTGTAGAGTACTAGCAGCTTTGCTAGCAGCAGCAGAGACATAGTTGTGACAGCGATGGCTTCTTAGCCTCGGGCCAGCGCTGGGAGGCCTAAAACAAACTCATGCCACTGACCTTCACTGTCACCTTCACACACATGCACGCTTGCACACACACACACACACTCACTACAGTCACATACTGAATGTTTTCACATACCCATATCCATGCAGTTTTATTCATGCATGTACTGTACACACACACTATGGCATGTATTGTATGCACATGGACATGTGTGTGCGCACACACACACACACACACACACACACACACACACACACACGCGTGCGCGTACTGTATTAGTCTACACCTATAAACTCTTAAAGGTCTTATATGTCACTATTAAATAAATAAATTAATATGCTAAATACTGTACTGTATGTCTGTGATGATTTAACATTGTACTAATTAGATACGTCCAAGTATATGTTGAAAAAAAATATGATTTGCAAAATATGGGCCCTTTAAGGATAAATCTACATTCCGCACACAAATCACATTATAAAGTGTATTGGCCTAGGCTACTACAGTCATCTGCTCTGTCAATCATTGTCTTTATCTGTTATATATGTCATATCACATCATACTGTAACTTAACAGCACTGCAGGCAATTTAAGTACACGCTGATTCCAATCTGCTACGCAATACTGTAGGTCTACATGTCTACACAATTCCTCTTGTTGGTTTACTGTTTTGTTTCCCATTATATCTGTCAGGGAGCTGGTCAACATGAACTGTGCTGTGTTTCCCTGTCAAGTCAGCAGTAAGATTGAGACATGATGACAGCATAACACCCAGGCATCACATCAGGCAGATGGTGGAAATATTCATTTTTTATTTATACGTTTACACATCATCGATTTTGATACATCATCTGATCCACGTGTGCCGTCGTGCACAGAGCTCTGAACCGTACTCCCACTTTACAACGCATGTCTTTGTTCGTCCGTATTGGCTGTCTTTCACCGGCGCCGTCAACTGCCATCATGTTTGTGTCACGTAACACTACGAGACCTGCTGCAGCGATTAAGTGTAAAGCTGGTCTCATCCCAGATGTCATTGTATTGTACTTTACTGTGCAATACAATGTTTTATGTTGGGAAAACACACATGCATTTCATACCTTAAAGTTCAGCAAATTTTGAGGGGATTTAAATGAATGGTTTTCCACCAGCATCCATAGAATACCACAATGCAACATACCATACGTATTCTGCGGCATGCACCACTAAACTAAACTCAAAGCATGTTTCAGTGCACCCAATGTTGAATCCTTAGCTACCATTGTAGGTAATCCGAGCAGCTTTGATGTCAGTTGTTAGTCTAATAAAATGTTCAAAGAAATATTCTCTGATAATCCAAAGAACAGAAAAAAAGGACTGTCAGTGGAGCATGACATACGCTTTTAAAAGGGCACAAGGAAGAAGATTGAGACGGGAATTGGTTGCCGTGTACAGTATTTTTCTCAACGGCATGGCAGGTCACTCTTGCATCAGCCTTGAAACATAGCCAGAGAAACATGATGTGGGCACATCTGTCTGTCCATACAGTAGGTAGTGTCCAAGGTAGTATCTAACATCATGTACATGTACAAGGCTAAGTCAAAGCATAGAGTACTCTTATCATTCATTTTAATTGATAATATTATCTTAATGCCCTGGATGAGCTGTATATGTAATGGCTAATAATGGTAATAATGCACAATATACAGAATACAGTATATTTACTGTATATGTACATGCACTGTATACTGTATGCTATGGCTGTACGATTAATCGAAAAGTAATCAAAACCGAAAGTCAGAAACCCTGTTCAATCAAGTGTGTTGTAAATAGGGGGATGCTGTTTAACCAATAAGCTGTCGGGAACCAGACATGGGACACCCATCAGCGAAAAACAAGATGCATCTACTGAGAAATGCTGCTGTTATTACCACCATTAGCATCAACCGGCGTTCACTGATTCCAAATACATACGGTACATGAATGATAAACATAGGCTGCTTACTACAGGATAGTACAGCAGGGTAAGTAAAATATTGCCTGTCAATATATTTTACTTTAAGCTAATTCATATGTAGCTTTCATTATTCAATGTTTTAGCCCATTGCTAGCAACACTAAAGTATAATGCTTTTACATAAGATGCTGTTAAAACTACGGCGTGTGTAGTCACATGACTCCCATCTAGCCGGCTGAATGGAAGCATCATGGAGCAGAACTCAAACAAAAGCAAAACAAAGTGTTCATTAATTGTAATCGAGGTACAATGTTGAATTAATCGTGATTTTGATTTTAGGTCAAATCGTCCAGCCCTACATTATACTTTATACTTTTTACTTGTAATATGCCACCACCATCATTCAATTACGGTAAACAGTCAGCAGGGTTTTGGCGCACAAAAGTTGGTGGGCTTTCTCTGAGGCTACCTCCAGCCTCTGGAATAGTCTCCCATTCACATGAAATACTGTGCCACCACTGACAAGTTTAAATCAAATGTAAAGACCCACCCTTTCTATTGCTTTTAGTTTAATATGAGGCTACCCCATTGTTTTTAAGTCTAATATTTCCTCTCACTGCCTTTAAATTGATCGTTGGCGTTATTCAATGTATTTTGAATATCTCATTTTACTACTATGCATTTGATTAAATCCCCATACCCCTTATTCATTTTATTCACGCATACTTGCATTGGTAATCAATCTGTTTCTACTGGAAATCACTTTAGGTCAACTTCTGTTGTATTTAAAAGTATACAGTATATACTGGATACTGCAAATGAAAGTGGGTGGACTTGAATAGACTAGCAACCTGCTGAGCCAGGAAACTGTCAGACATGGTTCAGCTTTAGGTAATATACAGCATTAACATTAACAACATCGATAATGGGGGGGTGTTGTCTGCATTGTGTCCCTGCGTGTCAAGATGTGCACTATATAACGTATGCATGTACGTAAGGTATATGCACATGCTACATGAGGCTTCCTTCCGGCGCACTACAATGCTATATCAGAGCCATGGAGGACCATTAGATCTTTCCGTGACATCTGATTTACGCAACCTGTCAAGAGCCCCGTGGCGCTGTCTTCTCTTCCCGGAATAACCTGCACCTCTCTTGGAATAAAAATAAGCATAAAAGCATTAAAACAAAGACCCGGGGGTGAGGACGCTTTGTCAGCGTGTGTTCGTTTGTGTTCTCGCCAACTGTACATGTGTGTGTTTGTCTGTGTGTGTGTGTGTGTGTGTGCTCGTGTGTGTGTGTGTGTGTGTCCGCACGGTGGAGGGAAATCTTGGAACTGGGGAATTCTTACACAGTAGTGATTTACAAGCACACAGAGCTGACACTGACGGAAGGATTTAAATAATTAGCTACAGAGAAACGGGAGGGGTCCTGGGTGTGTGCGTGTGGCTACTGTACAGCATGACTTTCACTTTATTAGTATTGAGTGTGCTTGTCCATGCCTACTGCAGTCGGACAGCAAGTTGGCGAGGTGAGAGATCCCTACTACCCCCACTGTTTTTAGACTTCAGATTCAGACTCCTGCTTTCAGTGCAGTTTCACCCCTCAGAGACTTCCAGAGAGTTCCAGAGCAGTGAGCAATGCATAAGAAGGGCATCTCGCTGTTTGTGTATGCCTGCTCCAGGCATAATAACGTGATAAAGGGATTTTAAGAGATATACAGAGAGCGAGAGAGCTGGGAGAGATTTTAAAATTTGAGGCTAATTCCTGGAGGGAGCTTGTCAGACAAAACTGTGTGCGTGTGTGTGTGTGTGTGTGTGTGTGTGTGTGTGTGTATGTGCGTGTGTCTCTGGGTGTGTGTGTGTGCACGGTAGGTTAAAGCAACTCCGGGAGTAGAGATGGCTTCCAAATATTTCTACATTCATGTTGCCTCCTCCGCACAGCTGCTGGAGAGAATGAGAATGGTGAGCAATGGTCTACAGAAAGAGGAGAGCAAGACAGATATGTGTGGCGTAAAGGTAGAGAGGGAGAGAGAGATAGAGAGAGAGAGAGGGAGAGAGAGAGAGAGGGGCCCTGCCATTGTCTGATCTCCATGCCTGAGGATGTGTCTAGTGTGTCGTTGTCAAGGTTGTTCTGAATGGGAATGATATATACACTATATTGCTATCCTCCACTGCAGCTAAGTGCGAAAGATTGACACTTGACACATCATGTTCAGGTGACTCAAACAACTAACAACACAACACTGGAAGGGAGGTTATTCATAAGGGAATTCAGGTAGGGGATATTGTCTCATTCCTGAGTACTGTTCAATACTACAATCGGCTGGGAGATGACACCATTAATGTGCGATGTTCATTACCAATTGAAATGGGAGGGAATTTACCTTGCGGAGGTAAAGGGTACATTGTTTGTGTATTTGTGTGTCACTTACTATGTGTGGGGTTATACTGTAGATGTGCGTGTGTGTGTCAGCGTGTCCGACTGTTATCCACAGTGGTCCTATATAGATTGTGGGCTCTTGTCTGCTTTTTACTCCTGTGTGTATAGATAAATAACTCCTGTTCCCTTTAGATTAGCCATGACCTTTCCACCCCCTCTACATGCATCTAGCAGGCCCTTACAACCTTTATACTGCGATTGCATTGTGAATCCTTCACGGTAACAAATGTCAACTTCATTGATCGGCCATCTTCGTCCAAAATAACAGGCGTCTGAAGGCGGGGCCGGTTGTCCGCCACCGCAGGGGCCCCGGCCGCGCCTCGCGCGTCAGAGGAGCGGCGTGAGAGATTGTAGGGAAAACAGAAAACCTTCCTCATTAACTTCAAGTCCACAGCCCCGAGATTTCATGGATTAATCAATGCTAACCTACTTTATCAAAGACACTTATCTTCCACATACAGAAATCTATGCATGTCCCTGGCCAAGAGGTCGATAGCAGGAAATATTTCACATTGCCCACCCTTTCTCCTTCTCTTGCCCCCCACCCTTCCCTCCCCCATTACCCCACCCCCCTTCTCTCCTTTTGTGTCACTTGTGCGCCACTTCCTTTGCCTTAACGTCCTTGGGACGGGAGTGCCGGTGGAGAAGGGGGACCCATATCAGATAACTTATTGGTTCATTTTGCCCATCTCTTTCCAATAATGTGTAACATTACCAGTGTTATTAGATATGAGATTAATGGCGCTTGGCCCCGCTCCTCCTCCTTGGCATGGGGACACAGAGGAGAGGAGATGAAGGGGAGAAAGACAAAGTGGAGGAGAGAGGTAGAGATGAGCGTGAAAAGTAACTTGTTACTTTACATTTGCATTGCCTCTGCATTGCAATGAGTTTGTCAGCGTGTCTGTCATTTTTTCAATGTGTATCACATGGGTCGATTGAAAATACCTGGATTTTACCCATTATTTTTTTTTGCACACATACTTTCATGCTGACATTGCTGTCCAGCTTCCGTTACCACGGTGACAGCCTGCTGATTAGATGGGACGATGGGATTTTTGTGTTTCATCTTGATTAACAGAAAACATTCATTGTAAATGTCTGGCAGTACTGTGGTCTAAATTCAAAGTTATTCCCAGTACTGCTGCTACGTGTCTAATTGTGAGAATGCAGGGTCCGAAATTAACTTTTGGAGTCACCGGCCAGGTGACTGGTAGATAAAATAATCTACCCACCAAGCATTTTTCTTACCGGTCAAAATAATACATTGTCACTTTTGTGTCTCATACAGTAGCCTACTGTATTAACTGTTTCAGTATTTCATTAAGGTAATAACACAACTAATCACCACATCATATAAGCCTGGCTAACTTCAGTATACATCCATTATTGCTTACTTACATATAGCCAGCCTTGTACAAATCCTTTATCTCACATTATATTGGCAGGATATATGCTGTCCTTTGTCCTCTGGTTTTTAGTTCTGAAAGGTTGGCAATCCTTTTAAATATTATTTAGCCTGGCTGTATAGCGAGGGCTGGCTGGTACCATTCACGTTTGAACCGGTAACCAACAGAACTGTTTTTTCTTTGTAAAAACTTTATTCGCTTTGTAATAACGCAGAAAAGGTCATAACTTGCCTAAACTGGAATGCCTGACCGTGTCGACTGTTTCTATATTCAAGCGTATACTGTGTAGTGCCACTGCTGAATAACACAACCTATTTCACAAGAAGGAGGTTGGTGTAATTACCAATGTAAAAAAAGACGTGTTTATATGCCTTGAATATTAACTAAGACCACATCAAACTCGTTATTTTCGCGGTTTTGTTACGGAATGATCAGATGGTTGGTTAATTAAGACAAGAAAGCTCAGGCTCAGAGAGCCTATCAGAGATAGAGTAGGCGCAAGTCTTTGCGGAAACTGTGTGTGTGTGTGTGTGTCAAACACACAAGGATTTAGTGAGTGATGTATTGTATGCCTATTTTAATTCTAATATTTACCCGCCCGTGCGTGGATAGTCTCTTAGATTTACTTGCTAAATGGAAAATACACCCGCATTTAGCACTTGGCGGGTGTTCATTTTGGACCCTGTGAGACTGTTTAAATGTATTTACTTTATTCACACCTCCCTATCCCAAAAGGAGGACTCCAGGAATGCGTTCTAAATAAATCAATTGGTAAAATACAGTGAATACAATAATGTTGGCGGGCCTAGGGCCATTTTGCAGGGCTGACTGACAAACACCAGAGCCCTGCGTTCACTGGGGTTAAACATTGGGCTGTACTGCTCTCCACCCCTCCCGCATTTAAACCCCCTTTGCCTTTCTTTCCCTCCCTCAATCTCTCCATCTTCCTGAGTGCTACCGTTCAGCGTCCTTTGATCTAACTCCCACACATCAATCAATGCAGACAGCAAAGAGAGAGAGAGAGAGAGAGAGAGAGAGAGAGAGAGAGAGAGAGAGAGAGAGAGAGAGAGAGAGGGAGAGCGAGAGAGAGGGAGGGAGAGAGGGAGAGAGAGAGAGAGAGGCAGGGTTTTTCTCCCAAGGCTTCAGGTGCTGTCTCTGATATGTCAGGCAAAGGTCTCATGTTCCATGTATGTATGCACCTATTTATGTAATTATTAGGCAGGGCTTCCGCTCTCCCCATCTTCCCACACCTGCCTCCCCACCCCCCCCCCCACCCAACGCCCCC
>JAODOY010000019.1:1148148-1160790 GCA_025399855.1 Forbesichthys papilliferus | reverse complement strand
AGAGAGAGAGAAAGAGAGAGAGGGGATGGGGGGGAGATATTGAGGGAGGAAGGGGAAGAGAGGCAGGGAGGGGAGAGAGAGAGAGAGAGAGAGAGAGAGAGAGAGAGAGAGAGAGAGAGAGAGATGGGGTTTGCTGCAGCTCCAGCATTTGTTGACACAGATTTACAATGACTCTCCCGCTGCTTCGCGCATTACAGTAACACGGCATGTCAATAGCTCTCTGGGCTTCAAAAGCAGCCGTGCCAAAGATGTCTGGGAGTGATGCCCTTCCCCTGATAACCAGCGCCGCTCATAAGTCAGGCAGGGAGCGAGCAGCAAGACAAGGGGGGGTTTTATTCTCTATTTTTTTTTTTTACTTTCTCTTTCTTCTCTTATCAGTGCCTCCCCCCCCCCCACCCCCCCCCCCCACCCACCCACTCCCATGCGGACATCTCTACATCTTCTCTAATGTCTTTCAATAAGTTGTTTTTCTCCCTTTTCTGTCAGCCTTTCCACCCATGTTTTTTACCTCCTCTTGCACTCCCTCTCCCTCTCTCTCGCTCTCCCTCTCCCTCTCTCTCGCTCTCCCTCTCCCTCTCTCTTGCTTTATCTCTCGCATGCTCGGCTACGGGCTCAGTGGGACAGGATTTAGGCATTAGCTCAATCCCCCTATCTACTCCCCCCCATGATTGCACACACTGTTTCTGTCACCCATATACCCTAGTGGGCTGAACATGCCGTGTAGGGCTCACTGTTCCCCTATATAAACACCATTGGGAGAGCATAAACTCCACGACAGGCTGACATCGTCCATAGTAGTCCTCAAACTGTGCGTCAGGTTCCGAGAAGGGTCATGGATGCTTTTATCAGGGTTGCTCAAGGAGATTTATTTTACACAATATATATATTTTTTTTTTTTTAGCTAAATTATTTCTATATCTGTATATAATATTATAATCTAATTATTTTCTATTATCGTTATAATGTTCATAAAAATCAAATACATGCTTTTTAATTATACGTTTTTATGCTGTCGTGTAATACAAAGTGTAAATGTAAAACAAAGTGGTTAATCGCCTCTTTTGGGCGGTTACAGGCCAGAATGTTTGCGAGCCACTGAGCTACATTGTCTCTGTGACAATGCAATAGAGACTGAGGTTAACAGTCTAACAGGATGGCGGCGATGCAGCTTACACATCTCCCGAGCCAGACATTACCCATCAACGCTTGTACCCCCGTTCTGCTGAGTCATGGCGAGCCCCAAATGATGTGGCTTTTGATGTGTGACATTCACCTTCATGAAATCTTGATGAGAACCAAGGTCTGTTGTCTGTCTAATGAGGGCTACAGCAGACGGTCTAGCAAGCTAACCATGCACTTCAGCTAGCAAAGCTATTACTGGAACACTTTAGTGAAGTATTCTGGACTCCGTTCTACAGATGGACCCCAGGCTGTTACAGGGAGGGAGTTTATGTGTTTTATGAGAGGGGATACACAGGAGATTGGATAGCAACAGACACCAGAAGGTCCTGATGGTCTTAATCTGAGATGCTGTTGTGCTGCAGTGTGTTAGTTGCAGCGATATTGTGCTTTGCACATGTTTCTGAATTAGCTTCAGATACTGCTAATTGGGAGCGTTACTGGGCACATTCTACCAAACGATTTGCACAATATGTCCAAAACAAGATATTCAGCTTTAAAAAAAAATAAAGCAAGTATGCTATTGGTGATTTAGAAATACATTACAGTATACAGTATGGAACAACTTCCAAACGTAAGACATATTTATAGAAAATAGCTCTGTATGCAAGTGTTTGGAAAATGATTCTGCCGACTGCTATAGTGTGAATCTGTCAAGCTGTAGGCGTGTGGATCTGTCAGTCCATCTAAGCTCACCTCGAGCTGCAACTCCTGTTGGTTCTGATAGAAATCCTTCTGCTTATAGCGGCAGCCATCGCCTGAACATTGGCAAAAGCCTCTTATCAGCACCGCCATACTGCTGCCAACAGCGAGTTTTTAGCTTTTTGCACATGGGCAAAATATACAGTAGCCTACTACTGTATGTCTATAGAAATGCTCTTCTGCACGCATTGAGGTACACAAAAGCATACTGTAGAAAATCCACACACGCTCATACACCAGCACACGCATACATACTGTAGCGTTTCACAATGTGCTGTCTTACTTTCATGCAATAGACGCAATTTGCAGAATTTGCCTCTAAATTATTAATAGCAATGAGAAATATTTCTGTGGGCTGGGTAAAGTAAGCTACAGTATATTGTTGCATGCTTGTTGTAAATGTGTTAATGTTGAACAACAGAAGCGTGTAAGATATTCACCTGTACAAACATGTACTCACATACTGTACACACACCATCTCACTGTTCTGCATTTTAATTTCATGTAACAGGCGAAACAGAGAAAGTTATTTCAACGGAATACGTTATTTCAAATGAATACACACCAATACAGAAGTGCTTCAAATATAGTAATGAGACTGAGATTGTAAAAGTGTCACACACCTCCTATCTATCTACCAACTGTTTATTTTCTCTGTCAGTGTGCTCCCGTGGCCTTCTTCCCTACTGTATACAGTAGAGATTTATTGGTTGAGCCCAGGGCTCTGGACAGTCACCACTCAGCACTCTCTCAAATCAATAATTGGAAATATTAATTATAACAGCAAAGACGGCCCAGTCAGATGGGGGCTGTTTATGCTCCTCTAAGAGCGTAGTGTGGCAACTTGAGCTCTGATGGCCCACTAATACGTATTAATGACCCCAGGATAACCATTACTCTATATTAAACCTGAGTGGAGCCCAGAAGGCTTCATATGTGCTGTGCAGCTATAATATCCTAGCTGTTTCCCAGCACTGCACTGTAGAAAGTAGATGCTGCATAGTATGCTAAGGTAATCTTCTCTAAGACAAGTTTATAGCAAGGTTTATGGTATTTGGGCTATCTACAGTCCTCACGTTGCAAGTGTCCCTTTTGGTGGAAGCAGTCACAGCAGGCTTGAACCTCTCCCAGAGAGTATTTTCACGGTTTCAAGGGCTTTAACGTGAGGTGGAACAGGGACCCTGCACAGCTCACTCCTGCTAATGCTGACTAGTCATGAAGACTCATTACTAGACTATAAACAGCCAGTGGTGGTCTCTAAGCCTCTACATTGCTAACAGGTCACGTCCTGCACAGTTTCCTGACATGCTCTAACTCATATGACAGTGGAATATATTCTGTGGACAGAGTCCAAGGCCTTTGGTCTTTTTCTGTATTATTTATACTGCACGCTAAATGTTTGCTGTTAGAGGCACAACAAGGAAAACATTGTGAGATATAGCCAAAGTAGTTTTATGTTTCTCACTAAACATTTGGTCCATAGCGAGCATGTATCGTCCAATGCTAGTCAAAATATATACAGAAAGACTCTAAGATTGCACTAGATCGCACAAAAACGCTGAGGAAATCTGTAAAGTCCATTGCAGGGATAAATACTGGACATGGTACTATTTGTTTTGGTATTTCTATCTTAGTCTCTCTAGAGCAGCAGTGTATTACAGCAACCAGCTTTAATTCATCTGACTGGAGGCTTAACTGGACAAATGAGGTGGCTCCTTGAAAGCATATGGAACTCAGGAATTGTTGAAGCCCTTAGCAGTACAGATTTAGGGGAGACAGCAGTAACTAATGTAATGAGGCTGGAGGAGCAATGATTTTAAATCATGACCATATGATGATACAACAGCAAGATTTCCAATAGGTTGAATATTACGTATGGTGTAAAGCCACTGGTGCCATGCCAGAACATTTAGATGCCTTTAAGGATTCAGCAATATTCACACAAAATCACCTAAAATACACTATAAAAATGTAAACTAGTCATCAACTATAGAATTATAAGAAGTATGAAATACACCATGACAATTTCTAAGATAAAAACAAAACTGTACATTATTTATCTTCATTTAGGTAAATTCAGAAAGAAGCTAGATGAAGAAAAATGACATACAGTAAACTGTATAGACACTTGTGTAAAAATACAGTTTATTACAGCTACAAGATTGTAATTATCTCTTTAAAAAAAAAGAAAAGGAATGAGACATGTTGCAGATTGTGCTGTATAGACTGTATTCTTAACTCATTGTCTACATGCCAATGTTTACATGACATTCAGAATTAAATATCCCATCTATAATATACCAAATTATTTGTTTCTTTATTATGTGGAAAAACATCTGAAGTAAGCGGCAGTGTCTTCACTTTGTTTACAATGCATCTCGTGTGGAATCAGTGTGGAAACAGTGGAATCCAGTTGAAGTGGGGGAAAAAAAACAGCAATGGATTTGGTACATTAAATGCGCCGACCCAAAATAATATTTCATCCTTATAACATCAACATGATTGTGGACTTGTATTGAGGCAAGGAAGCTTTTCAGTAAAGGGGTTTACTGGAATGCGATATCACTTTAAACACATTATGTCTAGCTAGGCCTTTATATATTGAAGTACAGTATATGACCAACAGCAAACAATACCCTCACTCTCCCCAATAGGCCAAACATGTACTATTAGCACTGTGTGTGTGTGTGTGTGTGTGTGTGCGCGCGCGCATGTGTGTGATTTGTCCAGATACAGTGTTTACTCGGTGCAGTTCTACTGCCAAGTCCTTTTCAGGGTGCGTTTAAATGTGAAAGGCAGGAGGGTGGAGTTTGAGCGGTAGAAATGCCACTCAGCTGCAGAGCAATCTTATCTAAGTGTTGCAGGCAGCTCTCGCTCGCTCTCCCTCTCTAACTGTGTGTGTGTGTGTGTGTACAAGAATGTCTCCCTCGCAGTTCTCCCATCACCTTACTTTATCGCTCATTACTCTGCCTCTCTCTTCCTATGGTTCCACCCCTCCTCCCCTGGCTTGTTGAATGGAGGAATGAAAAACATCACAATTACAACTATTGTGTTGTTGTTTGCAGAGAGAGAGGGGTTAGCATTCTTCCCCAGCTTGCTAGCGTCACTCTGGGTGGGCTAGCTAAGCTCCCAGCGCCAGCCCACAAGGACAGAGAGAAAACAACCGAATCCTGCTGGACTACGGGCTTAATGAATGGACTCCTTGGCAACAACAGCACTTTATATATTGCGTTGTGTCCATATACCCTGTTTTTGTTGTTGTTGTTGTTGTACTTTTTAAGGGTGTGTGCGCGTGTATGAGAAACTGAGCATGTGCGAATGCGTTCTATATTCTCTCTAAGCCGAGCACTCTTACTAGAATTACACAATGTTTTAATTCTTGTACAAGAGAAATGTAATGAACTGAGAACCGTGAATAGTGACTGTTTCCAGACCATAATGCATTGCTCTCGGGAAAATAAAAAATGGACCATTAAGCTGGCATGTTGGAGGGAGAACAGTAACTAGCTTCAGAGAATGTTGCCACCCACACACAGGCACCCTGCAGAGAAGTCTGAGACCATGGCGTTGTGGCGGAGATTTGCTCTCCTCTGCAATAGTATAAACAATGATGCATTTTATGGGCAGGGAAATATCTTTTTTTTCTGAAGGGAGTAGAAGGGTATAAAGCTGTATACATCTGGTGATTTGTCCTGGAGGTGTTTATACCTTGCTAAAAACACATACTGAGTCATACTGTAGTTTTTAAATTGGCAATCAATCCATACATATATGCTTTGGAGAAGGGCAACCTACAGCATGGTATTTGCATATACTTTGCTAGCATGTGTACTTAAGGTATACTGTAGTTAGGTACGATATATGTAAGCTAATAAACTTTTTGTAAAGTTCACCAAATATCGCATTTTGCTATTGATCTCTGTGCAGGCTAAAAAAAGAATCTGTTACTTTTACACATCCCTGGCTCCGTAAATAAAAACATAAAGTGGCAAACACCGCTCACAACACCAATGCCGCTTGGCTTCGCAATGCACTTCAATGAGTTGGGCGGACCTTCTGATGGAGGTCGTTTTGATATGATCAAACGTTCTCGAGAGTGATTAACCTGCCTTTAAGGGAACAAGGTGTGAGCCAAGAAACAAAGGGTTTACACTTCACCCTTCAAAAGAATAACATCCTCCCTCTTTTCCACAAAGACTTAGTCTGGGTACTAGTTCTTATTTACGATGGGTAAATTTATGGAATTATTCCTTTGAGCGAAGGTTACTCTGTTCCTCAAGGTGAAAATGGATACATTTAGCACTTAATGAATCGGGCCGGGTCTCTCCCCCATATATCAGCATGTTATTAAGACATTTTAAAATCCCATTATGGTGTTTCTCCTTGAACAAGTCATGCTTTTATTGGACTGCCCTGTCTTTAAAGCTGACCTTTATAGCTCTGCTCTGGAAATGAACAGAAATAAAGATACATGATCATGGTGTGTGTGTGTGTGTGTGTGTGTGTGTGTGTGTGTGTGTGTGTGTGTGACGTGTCTATATATTGTGTGACGTGAGAATGGTAAATGTTTTTGAGCAATAAAATATGCTTAAATCTGTGCTACAGAAGGCTGAAAGGGCTGTGAACGGCAGGAGATTACTTTTTATATACCAGTAATCTTGTTATAAATCGACACAGTTCTTGGACCCGTTTCATTAGAAGTCTGCCTGCTTCGTTATTATTAAAGCTATTTGTTTTGGGATGAGACACGGGAGGATGGAGGGAAGCAAAGGAAAAACAAGTAGAAGGAATATAGCAGGAATAATAAATATGTATTAGTTATGCCCACCATCCCCCACACGCACGCACACACACACACACACACACACACACACAGCAGATTTGTTAACATAAACCAGACTTCTGTGTCTCACTGTTCCTACGTGTGAGCGTGTACTGTATATGCATATGTGTGTGTGTGTGTGAATGTGTTTTAATGAACCATACAGTACATTTAAATACAGACTTCCCCAGCAACTGTGGCAAGTGATTTAAACTGCATCTCTGAAACAACCAAAAAAAAAACAATTTCAAACTTTTAAACTGCAAAACTTTTCCACCAAACAAATGCTTAGATAAAACCGCTCAGCCTGAACAATAATAATGGAAAAAAATAGGGAGGTAGAAATGAGGAACGGGAACAACGTGACACAAAGACTGTGATGACAGAGGCATCTAATCCAGGCAATGCCATTCTTATCAGGCTCTAGTGGATTAGCGTGAGCCTCCTAACCAGAGAATCCTTCCCTGCCAGACACTCTCCTCAGCCCAAGGGCCTGGATCAATAGGCCTGCATTGATCTCTCTCCTCCCGTGGCTGCGTTCACTTTTATTAGGCCTGCTTTGGCCTCTCTCACTCAACACAGACAGATAATGCACACACACACACACACGTGCACATGCACACACGTGTGTGTGTGTGTCTGTGTGTGTGTGTGTGTGTGTGCGTGCGGCCGTAGGGGTTCTCAGCATTTTGTGACACCTGCACAAATACGCGCACACACACTGCACAACAAACACGTAGCCTGCACCCCCTCTAAGCATGTTCTTTTGTCCGCGTGGCTTCGCAGGCAGGCAGGCAGGCAGAGAGGCTACAGTCTTGGTGCTAGCGAGGCACTTTGATCAGTATCTTGGAACAGCTGTTAGTAAGGGAGCGCGGGCCTTGACACCTCAGGTTTGCTGCGTTGCCATAACAGCGACAGCTCCAGTCACCAACACTAACCTCTTGTTCTCCCTCCTCTTCCAGATGACTCGCCCCATCCAGGTGAAACCAGCTGACAGCGAGAGCCGCGGAGGTAGTTGTCTTCTTTTCTTCTTCATTTATTCATGCCCCCCTTTCATCCGCTCTATCTGGGTTACTCTGTGTCTTTCTCTCCAGTTGGAGGGATGTCACAATCTCCCACACCTCAGTGGTGTAGTCCCCACATCACACCCTTTCTCTGTCTCTCTCCCACACCTCAGTGGTGTAGTCCCCACAACACACCCTTTCTCTGTCTCTCTCCCACACCTCAGTGGTGTAGTCCCCACAACACACCCTTTCTCTGTCTCTGTCTCTCTTCCACACCTCAGTGGTGTAGTCCCCACATCACACCCTTTCTCTGTCTCTCTCCCACACCTCAGTGGTGTCGTCCCCACATCACACCCTTTCTCTGTCTCTCTCCCACACCTCAGTGGTTTAGTCCCCACAACACACCCTTTCTCTGTCTCTGACTCTCTCCCACACCTCAGTGGTGTAGTCCCCACAACACACCCTTTCTCTGTCTCTGACTCTCTCCCACACCTCAGTGGTGTAGTCCCCACAACACACTCTTTCTCTGTCTCTCTCCTACATCTCAGTGGTGTAGTCCCCACAACACACCCTTTCTCTTTCTCTGTCTCTCTCCCCATATCTCAATCCGGTTGGGATCTTCTGCTTTCACTTACATTAAAACTGGTTGTGTTGGGGTGCATTGTCTAGCCACTGTAAATTAAACAGCGATTGTACTCGATGCAGGAAGGACAACTTAGCAGAAGCCCGCACTATGCGGTCCGTGACTGTTTGAAACAAGAGAGTAAACAGCGTACAGTACAGCAGGGAAAAGTAGAGCAGCGGTGTCTCGGCTTGCCAAACAATCAATAAATGTGCAGGGCCCCTGCCAAGATACTCGTTGCTTGGCCTTAATTCTGTCCTCTTTGATCTTTTGCGTTATAGGAGGCTTTCATTTACTCACCAACGCGCTGCATATATGTTAATGTGATGAGGAAACATCCTACAGGTCTCTTGATGTGGTGGTGTAATTTATTTTTCAAACGTGTGTGTGTCGTGTGTGTCATGCTTTGACAGAGGGACAGCCAGCGGTGCTCTATTTTCGACTGCATTTTCTTTTTTTTTTAAACCCACAGCAGAGCGGGAGCGATTTGTTTTCTGCCTCTCATGGCAGAAGGAGGAAGATTAGCAGGAGGAATTAAGGCAGGGAGAGAAAAGGAGCAAACTCTGCCAAGTTCATTCAGATGCTGTGCTCTACTTTACCCAGGTTCTACTTCCTGTGTGGTGAATTGGAAAGGGGTGCTCCGAGACACACTAAGGAAAGGCTACACAAGGACCTAGATCTCTTTGTTCATTGTGCTCCATTGCTCTACTCTCCTGGTTTTTCTTTCTCGCTATAATCGTCAAGCCAACGAGTGGCGAGACAAGCACAGGGGTCTTGTGCTGTCAAGATTGATGCCTCCTATAGCTGCATTGATTTTGCCATTGTGGTGCTATGTGTCCACATTAACAATGACACTCAGCCGTCTCTTTACTTGGCTGTGAGTGGCTGGTTTTAGAACTCCCCAAGCACTCAGGTCAGTGTGGGGTCTCCTCATTGGCCGGCCATGGGGACCCCACTGTGGGACAAATGAGTGCTAGAGCAGACCTGAGAGTTGCACATCATCTTAAATGAACAGCTCAGAGTGGTGCCACAGGGGCAATCAAACACTCTCGTGACTTTAACGGGAAATAGAGCGAGGGGGAAAGGTCTTTGCTTCTTTTTCTTTCTTTTCTCTTTTCTTATTTTAACTCAGAAATTTCCAGCCAGTTCTGTTTTAGCTGGCCTGGTTTCTGCGGACGGTAGCCTAATAGTTTCCAAAAGATAGAATTTGGTGTTGTGTTACTATCCAGCTCTGCCTCCGGCTGGCTTTGCTATTGCCTATGGCATCTGTTAGTTGATGAACTGTTCTGCTGCTCATCCCTGACCTTATTTCAATGTCTCCACCAGGTGTGTAGATTTAATACATTTAACAGGCTCCTGTTTGGAAACGTGCAGTCCTAATGTCGCACCTAATTTACCCAATAATGTTTTTAAACCTTTTTTTCCCCCCAGTTATTTTAAATTGGTAGTTAGAGTCTTGTTATGCTGTACTAACCAGTCCAAATCAATAGCTTTAAAATAACCATCGTCCTATGGTGAGCGCCCTGCTAGCACCAGCAGAGGCAGGAGTGTTAATTAGCCTTTTAGTGCCGAGGAGCAGGGGCTGGGGGGCGGTGTGTGGGGACACCAGCAGATGACCCTGGGAATCAAACCAAGCCTCCTCTGACTCCTGGGGCTAGGCCCATGGGTGTGTGTGTGGGTGCGAGCATATTTCTCAATACACACACACACACACATGCACACACCTGCACACACATGCACACACACACCTGCACACACACGCATGCACACACACACACACTCACACACTAATTAGTCCTTTAATCTCATTACAGGGAGTACAGGTTAGATGCTTGTCCATTAGGGAAAGGCCTTTTATGCCTACTGGACCCCTGGTCCTTCAGGAGCACCTCCACCTCCTTCCCCAGCCCCCCTGGTTATTATGGCTGCGTACAGAACCGTACAGCAGGGGAACAGGGTGTAATTATTACTACTGCGCCAGAAATGGAAACAGTGCACTCAAGAGTCGTCAAGCAGGACTGATCCTGCTCATTAAGGAGGGATAATAGCTACAATGCAGGCTTCTACAAAGACAAGGATAAATGTGCAAATATGAGATGTTTCTATGAATTCCATCCGCGCGTGTCGCCGCGGTTTCCACGTCGCTTGTGATTTCTGAATGTGACTTGCATCTTGTTTATCGGTAAAGAAACCTGCCTCGTGCCATGCGTGCATAAACCAGCGCTTGCTGTACTGTATAGAGATTAATGGGAAATATACAGTAGAGTAAATCCAGCCAAACACAGTCCGTCAACCCCTGCTGCCGGCTAACAAAGACATGCTGTGAAATGAATATTAATGGCCAATCACCTCGCTAATCTAGGAGAACAGCAGCCGTCGTGCCGCTGAACACAATGTGCCGCCAGCAGCGGCGCGCTCGCCTCAGAGCTGGGAGAGAGACGGCGATGTGAGAGGTGGTGGTCGCCCCTGGTTCCCCTCACAGGCCTGATATGAAATAAATTGATTTGACTTCACACATGATGCCGGTGACTGGCACTGGCTGCGGCTGATAACGCTCTTCTTAGGAGCAGCTCGGAGCAGATGTATCTGCTTAAAACATTTACTCCTAAAAGCGAGCCTTACTGTATGTTCCCCCTGTGTTTCTCCCTTTAAACTCCACCTATAGTCTTATAGCTGTCCGGTGTGTATCCAAACACAATGGCGGTACGTGTTTTGCAAGACAAAAATGTAATCCTCTTCACTTTGTTCGGAGGAGCAATACTGTACACTGGTTAGGTATTACAGTAACCTGCATTATGCTTATCATATATAGAAATGCAATGCCCAAAATGGGCAGTAGAGTTAAAGTACAGGATCAACATGTGAATACTAGCTAATAGCTATTACACATCCCCACTAGATGCCATGATATTTCTAATTAGCTCTTCGCAGCTCAAGCCAGTGTTCAGATGAAGGGAAGCAGTCCATCGTGCAGTGTGGAGAGAGAGCAGAGTGTGTTAGCTGTGTGGCACAGTTTGAGCTGCAGCCCACCGACGAGGCCTGGATTAGAAACCGGCTCTGGCTTTATGAAGCTCGCCCTGTCGCCCACTCACACACCAACGCAGAGAGGCCAAACACATACTGTACATAACCGTACGGCCGCGAGGGACATGCGCGCACCCAGGCACGCACACACACACGCACACACACTAGATACAAACACATACTGTAAAGTACAAAATTGTACGGCCACAGGGGACATGCACAGAAATGCGCACACGTACACACACACACACACACACACACACACACACACACTAGATACAAACACATACATGCACATAAGTGGCTGGTAAAAGAAACACGTGTTTGTAGCCACATACATGCACATGCACATGAATAGCCTACAAAGGCGTACCCACACACACACACACACACACGCGCGCTAGGACACACTAACACTTGTTTTGGAATGGGTCAATTTTCCTTGCAGGCGCCGTGTTTCACACTGAAGGGCAAGCATCAGTGTTTTGTTGTGTTACTGTGGTTTACTCCATCTGAAGGACAATAAGATGCCTTGCTCCAGCTTGCCGAGATGTGACAGACCACAGAGAGAGAGAGAGAGAGAGAGAGAGAGAGAGAGAGAGAGAGAGAGAGAGAGAGAGAGAGAGAGAGAGAGAGGTTTCTGTTGGGGTGTTGGAGGATAAGATGACAGCTGTGACCAGGGCAGACCCCAAAAATAACCACTGCCTCAACGCCCACTGACAGATGACCAGCATGTTTGTGTGTATGTGTGTGCGTGTGTGCGTGTGTGTGTGTGCGCAAAGTTTTTCTATTTTGTGTTTACTTGAATACCTGCAGCTGCCTGAGATTGTGGTTCAGAGATCACCACTAGAGGGAGCTGTGCGTGGCGTCAGAATAATACCGCTAGATCAGGGATCTGCAACCTCAGGAGCCCCTCTACAAATATAGCAAATAAAAATCATTATTATAATCGAAAATGGTCCGTGTAGGCTACCGCTTATCATTTCAATGTCTATTAAAAATGTGAACTAGAAAATTGGAGCCATTTTCTGTCGTTTTTGTAATGTTAATATAAATATTTTGGAGTCGTTTTAGTGATTTTCTATTTTCGGAATGTTGTCTAGAAAAATTGAAAGCGTTTGCATGACTGCGAGGTGGCAGAGTCAAATGGTATTTTGCACGTATTACCAGGTGTTTACTTTAACACTGTTAGGGGGTGCACCGTTCCTGGAAGTACTGCAATACCAGGTCGATGCGTGGAGTGGACGGAGCAAGCCCCTATTCCATCTCCCAGCTCCAAAAATCAATTT